>VZUI01004262.1:50636-96554 GCA_013401135.1 Cettia cetti
TTTTTTTTTTTTTTTTTTTTTTTTTTTTTTTTTTTTTTTGGTTGGTTGGTTGGTTGGTTGGTTTTTAAGGTTTGTTTTATGGTTTTTGGTTTGTTTGGTTTTGTTTGGGTTTTTTTTTTTGTTTGTTTGTGGTTTTTGTTATGTTTTGTGGGTTTTTTGTTTCTTTCTTGTTTTTTGTTTTGTTTTTTAATTAAAAGGTATTACTGAGCTTCTTTTGCCTGGCTGCCTCTTGCAACGTTGCTATGAGTACATATTACTTATAGCACATTTTATAGAAGAAAATTTTCTACAAGAAAACTTTATATTGCTCTACAAGTATACCATAAGACACTGAGTGCTATTTGTCACAAATATGTGCTGTCAAGAAGGGCATCCCAACACAAGGGAACAGAAGCAGTTGTGCTAAATCTTTTGTGGTACATGTACATCCTGTCATTTTTTGTACAAAAATTATAAGGGTACAAAAGTGCAACAGTGGGAGGCAGAGATGGACTGTCAGGGCTGGAGACGCTGTGAATGAATGAGCTGCTTGTTTTCTGGAGTTTCTTCTGTGTGCTGTTATAGCAGATCAGCTGAACAAGGCTGACATTAAGATTGATGCAGCTTTCTGGTGTGGAGCTTCTCTGAGAGTTGTTCCTGATCTCTTTCAGGGGGAAGGTTGCAGTGAATTGTTCCGTGTATTGGTGAGGTGTGACATACGCTGTAACGGGGTCTCATGTGCATCTGCATGTTTCTCCAGGTTCATCCTATCAGCGCCTTATTTCAGAATGCCATCATTTTACTTGCTCCTCAGAGCCCTAGAAAAGATTAAAGGAGTGTAAGGCTGGGTCTTCCAGCATATACTTGTTTTAAGAATAATTTCCTCTGCCGTCAATTCATGCTATTCATGCATCTAACATTAAATGTATGCTTACTTATCTTGACCTTTTTGTGAGCATTCTTCAGTTTTCACTGAAGCTAGTGTGAACTTTCACATTGCTTTTGATAAAGCTTTGGATAAAACTTTTCATATACATACACAGGAAATTAATGTCTATTAATTGCAGAGCTTTCAAAGTACCATAAAGGCTCATAGAGCTCTTACAGCTGATCTACTTTGAGTCAATTATCCATCTCGCTAAATTTGTGTTAAAATCTTGGTACAAACAATATGTCAAACAATAGAATTTTTACAATGAACCTGTGGAATTAAGTCCAAATTTAGATTCCCTATCTCAGGGAGAAAGATAAACATATGTCTCAAACTGCCTTGAAAGTTGGTGAAACTTTAACTGGGTCATGTTTGTCAAATCTGAAAAGAGAAGAAATCTTATTAAGTTTTGATTTATATTACTCTATTGAGTTCATCTTAAATTAGTTTGTCTGAGATAGAAAACTCACACTTTGTAACTTGATTTTTTTTATCAGTGCAGGACCACAGGGCAGTCATTTTTTATACTGATATTAGTAAAAAAATTTGTAATGAAATTTGTACAGAACATTATGGCTAGGAATTTTTTAAAAAACCCTATTTTTTTAATTGTTTCATTAGTTAAATCAACAATTACTCATATATCTGTATGCAAAAAAATTATCAAAATTAAGACAGATTATACTAATTAACTCAGTATTAGGGGTTTTTAGGCCAAATTTTGCTTAAAGATAAATCAGAAAGCATTCATTTTTGACTGCAGTACGTATTTTTCAGTCTAAACACAACTTCTGCTACAAATAAAAACTTACTTGTTTTGTTGAGCATTTATTTTACTTATAAAGGATTCAAATGAGACCTTCTCTGTATATCTCCTGGGAATACAAATTTTCTCTGTTATGTAAATCAACCTTCATTTCAAGTTTCAAGATGGTAAAACCATATTTTTCTCATAAAAGAAAATTTGATGAATAACAGACAAAATAATAGAACTATTTTTCTTCTAAAACATATATAGTAACATCTTTGTCCAGTTTGACTTTTTAGTTTATAGCATCTTGGAAAAATCTGATTTGTCTAAGCTGTACACCACCCTTGAAATCGCCTAAAATGTCAGCTTGTACTATTGTGTTTCTGCATTCAGTTTGAGCACCACATGAGGAAGCTGGAACTAGGTAAAACATAACAGTGTAAAATAAGGCTGCAACAAATTTATTACAAGTCTTTTATAAAAAAAATTTGTATTTTTTCTTACATTTACAATTACAACATTAAAATTACTTAATCTCATATTTTACTCCTTGAGTTTTCAAATATATTTAATCAAGATAAGGGGTTTTTTTAATGTTATACTTGCAAAACTGTAATGTTTACAAATATTACTACTGCATTTCTGCTTGACTTGAAGAACTGTGATGTGAATTTGTAATTACTTTGATTTATTTGATTTCTATATCAGGTTCATGAACACAGAAATATACTGAAAATATTGAGATAAATAACAGATAAAATCATAAAAAGGAATCCAAAAAGGAGAATTGACAAAGATATATATTGCAACAGTTTGGAGTAGCTTATACCTTGAAAAATGGCATGTATGATGGACAAGATTTCTATTTGCTTTAAGTGAAACCCAATACTTTATTCAAACATGCTACAAGTATGATTATTTCTTAATATTATATTAAATAGATTACAAGAAGTCAACTGATTGAAATAAACAACTCAGTTCAATGTAAGGGGAGCAAGCAAAAGACTCCTTAAGAAAAGGCAAATAATGTCTGACATTCCATAGCAGAAAAATCCTGCAGAGTGATCAGTGCTTACCAAGTAGGACCCAGTTATCCTGGCTTCACAACATGCTTGGAAACAGAACTACTGTAAGCCAAAACCCTTTTTAATAAAGTTAACCTGCTTTAGCAACATATTTTGTTTGCTGAATCTATAAATGTCTTCAATCATGAAGGAACCATTTATGAATATTGTTGTTGTGAAATTTTAGTGTTTATGAAGTAATGCTAAAATGCAGGCACTTAATGTTTTGTCTCAAAAATTTTAGATATATGCATGCTATGAAGAATGAAAAATAATATTTAATGTGGATAGGGAATCTGACAGATTTTTATAAATTTTTTTTTTTCCACACAATCAATAAAAGTAGGTTTTTAGCAACCCTGGTCTATGCAACAAAAATGGAGACGAACAACAACAAGTACCAGCCACCCCAATATGAAACTGTCTGTGTGTGAAACATGTCCCATCAAATGCTGCATCACCTGATCAATATTTTTGTCTTTTTTTTCCCTGACAGTTGGAATCTTCTGGCATCATGAATTTAGCTCTCAGCTATTGGAGTTCTCTACAGATTTAGGTAAATAGGTTCCACAGCGTGCATCATTGTGGCCCACACATTGATCAGTCAGGGTTTTTATTCTAAAAGCAATAATTACAGGTTGAATATTGCAAAGCATAGCTCAGATCTTCCTGGGATTGATAGATACTTATCTAGGACAAGCAAGCACTGAGTACTCCATGTTAGTCCCATGGTGTCACTTTCACCTGTCAAATACTAGTCTTTCTTTACATGTTGCATAAATACCCATGTAAGAACTTGTGTATTTGAAGAAATATGCCATGTCAGGAAAAAAATGGGTAATTGTTTCCAGACAACATTAGTGTAACACAGAGGTAATGATTTTACAATCCATGTTTTACCCCTCAGAGTGAGCAGAGGGGCCATAAAACTCCTTTGTCACTGGCTTGTTCTTCAGTCAGTGTTTATTGTTGAAAAGAGCGTGGACTGAAATGCCTTTGTATTTCTTGACACATTTCCTGAGTGTTACATCTCATATAGATTATAGATAAAGATATATACTCTAATCACAGTATAATGATTTGGGAAAAATATAATGGTTTCAATCTGAGGTATGACATTCAATAAACTATTTAAGATGTTAAGGCACGCATTCAACCATAAAAATTGGATGTTTCATGCACTAACAGTTATTTGGAATACCATGGTAATGGAACAGAATAAATAAGGCTTAGATCAAAACTTAATTTTTGCTTTATTTCAGTGGTATAAATAGTTATAATCTCAAAATGCCAGCATACTTAAATGAATCTGATATATTTATAAGCTGGTTTTTATAAGCAGGGTTTAAATATTTTGGCTCTGCAAAGTGGCTTGAAAAATCCACATATGTCAAGTAAGGTATCATAAATTTACAGCTTGACCATATAAGCATATTCATTGCTTTATGTGTACAAACTCTTGGTGGAGTGTCTTAACCAGTGAAGCACAGAGTTGCATAATTGCATTGATCTTTTCTCACTCCTCTGTAATTTGGAGTCAGTTCCAAATTAACATCTAATTTTCCTTCTGATATTTGATACTAATGACACATTTTGTAATTTCTTTATGAATTGTGTGAGCTCTTATTATGCAAACATTGCACTATTATCTTAGTGTAGAAAACTTGGAATAAAGCAGTGGATAGCTTCAAATTGTGCATTCAAGTATTAAAGAAAGTCAGCTTCTAGATAGTAAGTTAAAATAGATTGCTGCTGTAAAAAAACTTTTATATGCTTTGTTTGTTTAAATAAACTAGAGAAATGGCCTATCCATCGCATTTGATTTCTTATTAACCTAATACATAAGCTCTGAATAAATATGTAGATCCCATAAAATCCTATAATTAACTTCTTTACACATGACAGTTTTATAAAATGCTTATTTATATCATAAAAGTTGAATAACCATTCTAGCAGGGACCGTCATAAATGTCCTAACCAAAATGCAAAATGGGCAATCCAACAGAAAAGTACTAAACAAGGAATGTACTGAGACTAAAGAAGATAGATTTGACAGTCAAAAGATGCATAGTTACATGAAGTGAGTGACATACAATTGCCATTTTTGATAGCAGACGTCATCATTGCACCATATGCCCCAGGAAGAAAAGTTTTAAAAATTAAATTGCGATTATATTAGCAAGAAAAGAAGTCATGTAAGACTACCAAGTCATTAGACAAATATTAAACCAAGAGAAAAAGTTTGAAAACCTACAAAATAAATATAAGACTTCTGGAAAACATAACTCAGACATGTGAAAAATTACTAAGGAGAAAAAAAATGGAAAAATAGAATCTCTCAGTGTACAAAGAGCAGACATGATAGTGAGGGGAAATGAGGTCACCAAATTAATGAAGTAAATGATGTAGCCTACAAAGTTAACATTGAAAGTAACAGAAACATCAAAATCTTCATAGCTGACAAAGAAAATTATCATTTCCATCAAAAGGAACAGGACAGTATGCTTACACTTATGATTAAGGTATAAAATAGGTATTTTTTCAAGAGGTTCCATAAAGTTTGGGATAATCTTCCCATTGCTTCCCAAATCCATTTCTCTGCAAAGAATGATGCATTACAAAGGTAACTGCAAATTCTACTCAAAAGCTGAATTAACCTCCTATCAATAAGTGTAACAAATTTCTAAAGGTGACTAAAATATGACTACATCATTTCTGAAACAATGTTTGAAAGGAAGAGAAAGTGGGAACTAGAGAGGTTTTAAATATCTAACTGCAGAAGCAAAATACTAGCCAAACTGCAATTACTATCACAGCAGAGCTTTGCTGACAGATCATTGTCTACAGTGAAAGAATCCAAAGATAAGAAATAAAAATTGAAAGTATGAAATTTCAAAATGGGAAGATTATGCACTTTGAATCACATAGAAAGCTTGGGAGCAAATTGCTAGTCATCATTAACTGTATTTTGATGCTTTGTTTTGCTCACCAAAACATTTTAAGGCAGGATAGCGGTCAACTAGAGAAGTACAGATTTTTTTATTAATAAAAACAGCAGCAGACTGCTCACATGTTGTATGTGTGTTTGAATGACTTACAACGGTTTTCCACATAAAATATACCTGGCTTGAAACAGATGTAAAATGTGAAATATCTCATTGCATGTTCCTCATGCCCCACACACATTGGTCTCCACAAAGGACTGCTCCCCTGACCAGGAACCAAACCGGGCCACAGCAAGGAGAGTGCCAAATCCTAACAATTATACCACTGGAGAAAACAGATATTTAATTTAAATAAATTAGATTAGAACATTTTAGATTAGATTAGACTACTCAGTCTCTCAGGGAGTGATTGATCTCTCCTAAAATTAACTACCTAAAGTTTGTCTAATTTAGGGATTTTAGTTCTCTTAATAGTCCTTGAAGAGAGTGAATTCTTCTCACACTTTTAGAATACATGCCTTCAGATGATATGAGTTGCTCACCTGATTTACCTATTTCTCTACCAACTACTGTTCAGATGACCAGGTTAGACTAGTTGTCTTATATCTAAATGTCCAGAGGTATATTAAATTATTCTTACTCTTGGGGTTGATTTAATTCATTTTAAGATCAGTATCAATGGGTATATGCAATACTTCTGTCAGACAAGGGTGTGCTGGAGGTGTCTGGGGAAATCCTTCAGAATTTGGGGAGGTTAAATCCTACTGAATCCTTTAGGCAACTAAATTCCATAATAATGCAAAAATAGGTCTTAGCTCGCACAACTGGAGCGCTGTTATGGATGGCTCTAACCTCTTCAGGTAGCAAGGAGAGAGGGGTTGTGGGAGAGAATTAGGGAGTGTTTCCATCACCTAGAGCTTAATGATGGGTTGAGTGCTTATGGATAAGAATCAAGGCCAACAAAGGAGGTCCTGCTTGACCAGGAAATGAAGGAGATTGTAATGACGTACGGGTCAGTCTCTTCCACATAATGAATGACAGGATGAGAGGAAATGGCCTCAAATTGCACCAGCAGAGGCTTCAATTAGATATTAGGAAATATTTCTTCATTCCAAGGGTGGCCAAGCATTGGAACAGCCTACCCAGAGAAATGGTTGAGTCTTGGTCCCTGGAAGAGTTAAAAAATGTGTTGAATTTGGCACTTAGGGACATGGTTAAATGGTGAACATGGTGGTGATTGTGGATTGGCAGCTGGACTTGATGACCTTAAAGATTCTATGGTTCCTAAAATTCTATGGTTCTATGTGGCACTTGGTTTAGTGGTAGATGTGGTGGAGACAGGTAAACTGTTGGGCTCATTGATCTTATAGGCCTTTTTCCAATCAAAATAATTCTATAATACCTACATTTCATAAAGTTAACAGGTTTTGTTTTAATTTCATCTATAACTTTTCTATATTTTTTTTCATTATCAAAGCCAAACCCAGCTGCAATTAAGACCCACTGTATCTGAGATATTCAGACATATTACAGTGGAAGCTGAATCAAGCTCTCTATTGAGATTTTCCATGATATCAGTCCAACCCTTCAGAGTGAATTTGTATGGATCTAAAGGAGTTATCTTTTTTGAAATGTTTCAACTCTCATAACTCAAGTGCTAAGCTTATAAGAGGAATCTTTTCAACCTCCACGTGCCTTTACAAATACATCTGTATTTGCAATATGTACTCAAGACAAGTCAAGGGCCATGTGGAACTCATGATTCTCTTTCTATGTACATTTGTGACAAGGAATGGTCAAAAACATTATTCACTTCCCTTCTAGATTTTGAAAACTATTATGGGAGTGATGACTGAAAAAAATAGATAAATAATATTTTCCTTCCCTCCCATCAGTCAATGTGCTCTTTTCCAGAATGAGTTTTACCAGTCACTGAATATATTCTCTCAAATGGAGTAATTTGTCTATTTCTTGCATGCTGATTAAAGAAAATTATAAACATTTTACAAGTAACACTAATCCCCTTCAAATTTTTGAGATGTATTTGAGTAATTTAGTCTTAGTTTAATGAAAGTGCATAATGTATATATTACAAAGGTCACCAATGTGTCATTCATGCACTGTGTGATTTAAACACTTTCTCTTTTACATTATGAAAAAGATGAAAACTTCTTTTGACTTGAGAAACTGCTTCTGAATACAGCAGTTGCTCATTCATATTATTTTAATTTTAATCCTACCATGCTTTGTGTTGCAAGAGGGAAAAATAAAAGCTGAAGAGGATTCAAGGCAAAACTCAAACTGATCAAATAAACTCAAATAATTGATCTACAAAGAATTTAAACTAGTTTCATTTGGACAAATGTTCCTTTGCATACTTTGTAAAAAACACAGGCATGGTTCCAAGATATGCACAGAAATATATGTAGTTCACTAGAAGTACTTTTTTCTTAACTAGTGTGAGAATTTAAATTAGTACTTATTTGGTTTTAATCCTTCTGTTCTAGATATGTAAATACTGTTCAAAATATTTTTCATTAAATATATATTGGGATGAATCAATTTTACAAGTATAACAAAAAGAACACAGTTTACAGCTGAAAATGTACTGTGAGAAGCTCAATAGGGAACAATGCACTGCTCTGGAGAGGCAACATGGTGCTAAATGCTTTTTCAGTGTTTCGTTTCTTGGACATAAGAATGCTGAAACACACTGAGCTATTTATCTACAAAACAAAACTGTGGGAAGATACAAAAAGATATGTTTATGCTGTGCAATAGTGACTGCTGCAAAGCCTCACTGATTCACAGAAACTCTAAGGGGAGAGTCATCTAAGAACAGAGACACTTTCCAGCACTGAAAATAGGGAACAATTTCAATGGAATTCAAAAGAGATTTAGCAACAACAGTACTAGGATTTAAGCACCTTCTCTAATGTTGCAAGAGGGAATAGGGATTCATCTTCTTTCAGAAATGTGAGATGGGTGTTTGAGTCCCAGTAGGCTCAACACAGGAATGAAGCAGCATCTCCTACATTCTTTATTCACTGAATGTATTGGACAAAATATATCACCTTCATTCCAGTCATGTGTAGAGACTGTTAGGTATGGAAGCTCTAAGAACCTTTTTCACTGAGTGTGTCAGCAGATTTGGGCAGAAAGTATACTCGTGTTTATAACTTTGAAGAGATGGGCATGAAGCTGATGCACACCACCAAAAGAAAATAGCTGCTTATCTGATTTCTATGTAATATTCTGGAAATCGAGACCTTCTGCTGCTTCTAGAATTAAATGGCAGCTGAAAATGTTTTTGGAAATCTAAAGTATGGATACAGATATATAAAATGACAGCTGAAAAATTCAAGATAATGTTGCAAACCTAGTTTCCCGAACACTAATTTGATGGTGAATCCCAATTTTTTGAATTCCATTTTTTTATACAGTTAAGAAGATACCAAGAACAAATGAATGCAGTCTGACCAGAAAACTTTCAGTAATGTCTTGTCAGAAGAACTAGCTACATTGAACTAAATGTAGACATTTTAATTTTGAATTGAATTCTGCCATCAAAGTCTGAACGTAAGTGTAAAGGGCAGTATTCATATATCACCTTACAGATGATTTTTTTTCTTTTTTAAGAACAGTGTTGCTATAACCCTTTGGGGATTTTTCCCCCTAGGTCTCTGAAGGCTGTAGTTATCCAGTGGAAGATACAACAGATGTAGCAGACAAAAATATTCAGCATGAAATTCAAAAGATATGCCTATGAAAAGAAAAAAAAAACTTTAAAATGCCTGTGTTCATTTAAATCTGATGTAAGAATAAAAAGGAATATAAAGTGAAGTGATGATTCAGCTAAATTTAGACAACATTTTTTACACCAGCATAAATTCTAAAAAGCCTTCATTGACCTAAATGCATGTGAGCATATCAGTTATTCACTGGGGATTGCACTGCAGTCTTTTTTTCTGTCTCTGAATCCTGAAGCACTGCATAAATTAAAAAAAAAAAAAAAAGAATGCTGAAGGATTTTTGAATTAAGACTCTTAAAAACAAGTTGATTGATTTGTCAGGCTTGCAAGATAAAATAAGACTGCCTTTCCATCATAACCAAAGTTTGCTGTTATTGCATAATTAGTGTGTAAGGAAAAGAGAGCTTCAAGAGGATGTACAGCAGTCATGAGAAGACTGTTTTGATATATGACAGTCATTTGTGCTGCTATCTTCTGCTTGACTGTCTAAATTCTTACATTATTCCACCCTTTCATGTTGAAATTATGCAGTCACAGTCTTGCATTTTTATTGTATTTCATCAGACCTATGAAAAATTTTAGAAGGGACATGAACAATTTTATTTTTTTAACTTTTTAAAGCAGTTTATTTTTATTCTATCATTCTATCTTCCATGATACAAAGCAAATACCAGTATTTTACAGACAGATGCATTTAATTTTGATTTTAATTATAAAAGAAGATTTTCATATGGGAGATTGTATTGATAAATAAAATTAACATGAATTAAGCTCAAAACTGAAAATGTATGAATTTTACAATTTCTGAAGATTTTGAAGGAACCATAAATTAAAGCAATTATCAGAATACCTTTTTACATTAACAAATACTTTCATATGGACAAAATTTTCAAAAGTAGGAAAAGAGAGGGACCAAGCTGGGTCAGCAATAAAAAGGTGGAATAAAAAGGAAAAGTAGGCATAAGCCTGGTAAATCAGATGATTACCACAGCATGTCATAACTTCATATTAAACACATTCTAATTATTTTCTGTTTGGGTAACTCCCTGAACCTCTGGATGAAAATTGCTCTTGAACTTCAGATTAGACCAGTGTTAGGTAGGAAGAGATCCATATAGGGAAATACCTAGGGCTGCAGTCTGTGTGTGGGAATGGGCCAGGGATATTGAATGGATTTAAAATGTGTGCTAGGATTCAAGAAACCCAAAGTGTGTTAGGATTCAAGAAGTGTGTTTGCGAGTCCAGATTGAGGGTGTGTATATACTCTGACTCCAACCTCAGCTGTGCTGGAAGAAGAAGCAGGTAAGGCCATCTCTGATATTCATGCCAGTGTGGATGCTGTGGGAGTTTGTGTGGTGCTAAAAACTCTTCTGTGCTGCTCTGTGTTCTTGGCTGTGAATTCATGTGTGTATGCGAATGCACCAGCTGGGAACACATGCTCAGCCCCACTGTGGCAGAGGGAACATGGACCTACAGCAGCTTCCTTTCTCTCTCGCTGGAATGAGAGCGACCCTGGAATAATTCATGTAACCCTATAATTACAAAGTATGATTAAATACCATATATTGCTAGCCTGCTTTCACAAGGTGCTGTGCAGATGCAGCTCCACAAGCTCATCCTTAAGTACAACATTTAGTAAGAAAATGAAAGCATTAACTGAAACAAGTTTGTCTCAAACTGAAGGTATTATTTCTTTCCATTTCTGAGAAGAGTATGATAAGAAACTTAGTGAATCTGTACATTACATTGTCAAAAGTGTTGGCGAGGAGCAGGCATTGAAGCAATGAGAAGTTGGTCATGTGGAGTCTCATAATCACCCAGGGTGCCATTGTGTGTTGGTTACTCAGATAAGTATCCCAATCTGTTTTGCAGCACAGGACCTGAGAGGCAGCTTGTGAAAGAGAATGTGTTCCCCTGCAGATATTTCTTGTGATGGCTCTCCATTTTATTTTTTAAACCATGTTCCCTTTTCATGCTGCAAAGAGGTTGGGGATTAAAATGATGAGGGTGTTTCTATCATTGCATCTCTGAAACAAGACTGCAGAGGAATAATTTGTGCACAGATTGACCAGACAGAATGAACCCTGCTATTTCATTTCACATCTGTTACTGCCTCCAAAAAAAGAACAACTAAGCAGCTCACACCAACGAGTTGAAAGCTCTAAATTCTTTATAAAAAGTCTGTCATTAAAGCACTGTTTTATACCATCCCTGCTTAACTGGGGGGACCAGATGGGATGATATATGTTTCAGATCACAGAATCACAGAATCACTGGGTTGGAAGAGACCTTCAAGATCGAGTTCAACCCAACCCTAACACCTCAACTAAACCGTGGCAACGAGTGCCACATCCAGTCTTTTTTTAAACACATCCAGGGATGGTGACTTCACCACCTCCCCAGGCAGACAAGCAAGATACTCCCAGCACGTGCTGTCCTGCCAGAATTAACAAGTGTGTGTCGTTCCTGCAGTTACACTGTTGACAGAACACTGACACTCTTGGTAGTGACATAGCAGAAAGTGCTCTTGGAATTAACTTATTGACAGAATTCTATCCATTAAAAACAGTAACAGCAATATGTCATAAAATGATATGGTGCTGACAGTCTACTATTTGAGCTTTCACTGAGAGAAGAACTCCATAAAACTCTGTGGTGTACATACTTAGCATGTTGGAATCAGCCATGGAAGGCAATCTTATTCTTTTGATCTATTTATCTACTCATGTGCTTTCTGACGTCTGGGAGAAGTTACTGAGTTTAGTGTGAATTTCTGCTACTTCATCCCTCAAAAGTAAAGACCACATGTTATCTATTTTCTCTCTCAGAGTTCATCTTCCCTACCTGGCTTTTAATACAACTCCTGAAAACCTGGAAATAAACAGTGGATAATTCTGAGTTAATAGATTTTAAGGTGGTTTATTAAACATCTAGTATTTGGGGTTTTTTTCCCTCAGACTTTAACACTCCATCAGATTCTTTCACCTCTATTTCCCACTTCATGGAATCATGATTTTGAGGCTCTTCAAAATTATGTTATCAGGCCTCTAATAGCCTACCCTCATTTGTCCTTTTTCTGCTTTCTTTCCTAATTTTTTTTTTTTTTTATTTGCAGGTTTCTTCTCTTGTTTCAATACTAGTGCAGACATTACTGTAGCAAAATTATAGAGGCTAATTCTAAGGACACAGTTATATATTCTCTAGGATCACATTAGCAGAAAAACTTCAGTAGTTCACATGGTCCTCTGGATAACACTTTAGGACAGGACTGAGCATGGCGGGAGGAAAATCGTATGTGTGTTACAGGTAATTAGGCATTTTCATCATGTGCAGGAAATACCAATGGTAGGTTTGTTTTCTGAATAGTCACTGAATAGAGTGGCCATAAAAGCTGAGGGAGTAAGTAGAGGGACAGGTCCTTCAGGATCCTAAACCCTGTTCATGAAGCACAAAGCTTCAAGGCTGGGCTGGACATATAAAGCAGGTCCAGCACTACACTAAGAACTAAGACAGGATTTTTCTTTCATTCCCAAGCATCCCTTGGCTATTTGGGTCACCAAGAAAAAAATCTGTGATCCCAGTTGCAGATACCCATGAAGTCCTATGAAATGCAGGTGCTGAACAAAAGCTTCTGTAAACAAGACAGGAGTCAGTACTGAGAATACAGCACTGCACCATAACAGAAGAATGAGGAAAAGAAGAAAAATACCAAAGAATGCTCACTTACATTCAAGACACTATGAAATAAGTTAAGATTAAAAGCTGAGCAGTAATTTGCCACAGACAGAATGAAAGATTTACATTTAAAAATAAAGTTAGTAATGCTCTCTGCAGTAACTCCATGCCTCAGCATTTAATCTTGGAAATATGCTTCTTCTCTCAGATAACAGTTATATCCTACAGTCGGTAGCAGCAAAGTGATTCTTTATTCTCTCAGGTCAGTGGGAGTTTCAATACTTTCATTTAAACCTAAATCAGAATCTTGATTGTTCTAGGACAAATTCAGTGCATCAGTGGGACCATTTATTAACTTTTATAGAGAAAAAGCTTTGAACAAAAAAAAGATATCAAGTTAAAGTTAACCAAAAATTACTCTTTCTGATGCTAAAAATATGAATCCTGATAGAATTTTGCATTATCATGAATTGCAACTTGCCAGGTTTAACTGAAAAGCCCTATCCACCAGGAGTTTTAAAGGCAGAATATTAGACTTAATGTAATTCAAAAACATATGCTCTTAGTTCTTTACTGTTACAAAAACCTTTCAAGTGTCTGACTTTGAAGACAGAAAGAATATCACTCCATCAAATATCCTTTACCTTCCTAATGCCTCCCACATACAAATGAATGATATCAGGGTAATATTTATCTGTCACTGATACATGCAGAAAAAAAATTCAGAATCTGAGCTACATTGTGGATACAATGGATGTTGAAAAACTACATCTCATTCTGCAAAAATATTCTTTGTATTTCATTACACAAGTTTTACTGATATGATAGTGAGCTTGACTAAATCTAGAACAGATTGAACTCATCAGGATATTCAGGTGCATGCATGTACATCTCAAGTTAGTTTTTGATCAAAAAGGTGGAATGGGGAACAATCAAGTATAGATAGCTGGTAAAATACTCTACCCACAGAGCAAGAAGTCAAGGAGTTTGGTGAATCATTGTGTTGGTATGCAAGAGTCTTGTTAACCAAATCATGACTCACACAGCCCTTCTCATCTCCCACATAGATTTGGGTTTTCAAGCAATTTTCACTACAATAAGTGACAGTCAGAGAAAAAGTAAAAAACCTCTCAGAGATAAGAAAGTCAGATCTCTCTAGCAGGAATAAAACACTGAAACAGACCAAGAAAAATGTAACATTTTTTTCCCCCAAGCTTACTCTGAGGATATGGAAGACAGCTAAAACCTTTATCAACCTGTATTGACATTGCCAACTCCACAGTAGGATTTATAGCAGGGAATAATTCTGAAAGCCACAATGTGCATCCAAATTAAGCACCCAGCACAGGGAAGACTGTTATCCTCCTCTGATGAAAAGTTCAGTTTTCTAGAATAAAGCACATTTTCCTTGGCCTACTGAGAGCAAGTGAAAAAAATAGATGGAAAAGAGTAGTTAGGCTTCTTAAAGAACTGGCAGGAACTTAGATGCTGATAGTGAGAGCAGAACTAGAGGCAATACAGACATGGTAACAAAACTAATCACGGCCTAACCGTGACAGGAAAGGGGAAAAAGGGTACTGTGAAAATTAATTTTATGATTAATGGGATTCAGTATCCATTCTGCTTTTGTTCTATTTGCATTAATTAATGCTATCAAATCTTCCTCCTCAAACACTGTGGCTAGATTCTCCCTGTGCACAGTTAAATCATAGAAGGGCCCATGCTCACTTTAGTCCTGTGTCTTGCAGCATGGTATAAACAGTAGTGGAAATGGTGCTATAGGTTACTTCATTGGTATTTTAATTGCAGTAATATACTTCTGCTGTCATAAAATTTTAGATACAATTTAAACTCAGTGGAGCTGTGAGACATAAACTAGATAAAGGGGAAGATTTATAAGTAAATTCAGCACTGAACTGGAGGATTAATGCAAAATGAAGCATTCTGGTTGCAACATTAGTCTCCGGAATGGCATTAATAATGTTATAGAGGAAAAAATTATATTTTATATTATAATCAAAATTTCATTAGCATTTCAATAAACTGAAAGTCAGTGCTTAGAACACCAGCAAAACTAATCATTTTTAAAGTCCACAGTAGGTCTGCAGGCAACTTGGTTCATTTATTCTAAGTGTGCATTTTAATGGTCCATTTTGCCTTTGGAAAAACAAAAACTTTGACAATTTCAAGTTTAATCATTGCTATTGAGGGTGCTGTAAATACGGAAGAAAATGAAACAGCATAAAATGCCCATCTCCCTCTTCTTCTCCCTCCCCAACCCCCCTGCCAGGAACTACACATGAAAACAGGACCCTATTTTATTTCTAAGGTAAATATGTTTGAGAACAATGAGCAAAGGAGACAATACTGATTGATAAATCGCTCAAATAAGAGGTTCAGCATTACTGGGTTACTTTTTGGTGTGTGTTGGACTGACTCTGGATGGACAGCAGCTGCCCACCAAAGCTGCTCTGTCCCTGCCCTCAGGGACAGAGCAGCTGGGCAGAGGATAAAAAATATAACCAAAGGCTTTGTAGAGATAAGGGCAAGGAGAGATCACTCAGCAGTGGCCATCATGAGCAAAACAGATTGACGTCATAATATTTAAAATTTGATTGCCATGTTTAACTCAGTTTTAGTTACACTTTTTATTCTTCAAATCACCAGTTAACTCATAAATCAATCAAGGTCTCATGGACAAAAAAATATGCTATTGAATATTAAAGTCCAAACAGATTTACCTTTAAATTTAGTAGAGAGAAAAAGACATTTCTGTTGATGATTGATCTAGTCTAACAGATGTCTCAAATAAGAAAAAACGCACCCCTAGAGTAATTCAGACACCACAATATTGATGACCACATGGAGAAAGTCCTCTTTAAAAGGTAGTTCCTACCCTGAGATAATCATCTTTCCTCTCTCACCTGGCTGGAGATAGCCACACTAAGAAACTTCATTAAATATTTGCCCACCTCTATAATTGCCTGAAAATCCTCTTGCATAAATGTCCCTGTGAGTTCCTGTGTGCTTCCCTTCCATCCCTCATTAATGCAGAGAGTCCTTAGGAAGACATGAGGGATTTCCAGCAGCAAAACACCCAAAGGAACACACTGATGGAGAAAAGGGGGGAAAAGAAGGGGGAAAGGGGTAGGAATTTGAGGAAAAAAGGCTGCATACAATTGCCATGAATGCTTGATTGAGAAAGAAAAAGGCTCATCAGGACTCATTCAGGTAATATCCCCAATCAGAAAACTGTTGGAGGATGTGATTTGAGTCAGGGACCTGATTACATACTGAAGTTCATCAAATTAAGGCTAGCATGTTTCATATTGATTTTTTTTTTCCTAGATTAAGTGTTCTGTATGGAAAATATGAAAGTGGTATGGATCAGAAAATCATTTACAGAACAAAATGCATTCAGGATACTTCTGGTCTCCAGCATGATCAGAGTGAGAGGATTACACTGAAAGAACTTCTATCAATCAGCTGTGTAAAGAATCCTCCTCTGCCCACTGCTGTCTTCTATATTTTTCTTGTCATCCCTATATCTCATAACATATATTACTAAATTAAAAATAAAATTAATAGCATTTATTCTACCTGGGCTTTTTCATGTTTCTTCCTTTGTATACTGTACATAAACCTAGTTAATCTGATTTATGTTTCTACTCTTTTTCCTGTGTTTTTATCATTCGTAGTTTCTCCCAAGCCAGAGAAGTTACAAAGTGGTAGGGGTTGGGTCCTAATTTATTTATGTGGAAGAAATGGAAAATGCACTTCCATTTTTCTCTTGCAGCTCTATGAACTCCTGAAGAGCCACATCATTCAAGTTACTAGTTTTCAGTAAACAAGCAGCTGGATTTTGTTGTACTTATTCCTTCTTTGATAATTTAGTCTCATCTACTGTAATGATGTAGAAGAAAAATAAGGCCTTGGGTAGCATATTTTTAACAGAAAATCTCACATAAGAGACTTCTGAGACCATATTTAGTGTCACCTTTATAGTATTTTCCAGGATTTGGTTATGGAAACATCCACATTATCTATAGAAAATTATCCTGATTTACAAAAGCAGAGTTTCTGGATGTTGAATGTTTTCACACAATTTGCAATAAACAAATATTTTTTTCTGGAAATTTCTAGGAAAAAAACCAAGCTTTTTTTTTTAAAAAAAAATCTCATATAACTGTTTAAAAAAAGAAAAAAATAATAATAAAAAAAGGGAAATAAAACCTGTCTTGCGCTTGCATGTCTGAACCTCGCTTTAGACAAGAGACTTCAACCTTTGAGGAGTGAGAAGAAGTGATTGACTGCAAGGGGAAGACCCTAATTAGTCCCTGCAGCTTGACAAGTTACTGCCTTCACCCAGGCCCTGTGGAAATCACCTCCCTACCCTATGAATGGCTCCTCCACTGCTGCAGTCAAAGTAAGCTGAGCTAGCAAAGACCTGTTTGTTTTTCCAGCCCCTTCAAATGGCAGGATTTGCTCAGGTCAGCAGAGGTGGCAACAGAAGGCACAGAGGGCATTGAGGAGGAGGAGAGGGCAACAGCAATTAGCAAGGGAAGGTTACAGGCTGCAGCCTCTGATGGTGACATATTTGCAACCTGAGTAGTTTTCTCTTTAGAGGAGTGGCCACCTCTAAACCCCTGCTCCCTGTGTGACTACAGCTGTAATCAGTGGTTTTGCACTATGCAGTTTCCTGCAGCTGACTAAAACAGTGTGAATTAATCAGTTACCATCTATTTTCTACTCAAGAGATGTGTAAAGCTAGTTTCTCTTCTCATTAAATTAAAGCCCAAAACTATGTCCTCTGTTGCTAGATGTATAAAACTACTTTCTTCCTTCCAAACTAAATGTGGCAACTAAAAAAACTTTTAATTGTTTCACCCACCGACCTCTAATTGCTACCTCCATGAATTTATGATCAAGCAAACATTTAATTTAATTTAATGGAGAGGTGTATGTTTAATCAGAAATTTGAATATATTATAGATTACCAGATGATCAATTTGATAACACAGCTGCTGTATTCTGCTCAAATGAGAGAAGTAAACTGCCATGAGGATTTTTACTCACTGGTTTCTCCTGGTATCAGATGGCTCTGTGGAAACAATTTTCTTTTCACAAATAAACACAAAGAGTTTATTTGATTGGGCTTATTAATAAAAATTGAAAATCTTACTTATTATCTCTGGGTTTAGTCAGGCTTCAGTTCACTCTATTGGCAAATTCAAATTTTTCCTAATCCTTGTATTCTAATGGTCCATGATATTCCTAAAACTTTTAATCTACTGTGCTTTTCAGATCTTTCTGATTTACACTTGGAAAATATCTGAAGAGGACTATCTTAAAACTGGTTTCTACAGGAAGAAGCAATGGGATGACACCAGCCTGTGGGATGACACCTCGACTTGTTTAGAGGTTTTTTCTAAAACTGTACCTTATTTTTAGAAGAGATTGGCTTTCAGCTACTTTCTCCTCATTTTACACCAACTTCTGACTCTTGTAAAACCAGGGCTGTTCACAGCTCTCGGCAGGAGCTCACCCTCCAGGTGAGGAGCCCCGGGATTTCAGTGTTTCTCGCTCTTTGGAACAGGCTGATCCGCCTTCCATGTGCGGGCCTGGCTGGGACGGGGTGATGCGATCACACTCGGGAGCTCAGCCGGTGTTAAAAAAAGAGCAGCACGCCCAGAGCAGGTTGAACACACGCCAACAAGGCAGCACCGGTGCCACGCGTGGCCCAGCAGCCCCTCAGACTCTGCCGGGCAGCAGAAACCGAGGCGGGGATGGTAAATGTTCGCTACTGCAACACTTCAGTGAAGCCACCACGTCCCTGTGGCTACGCTGTGCGGGGTAGGGATCAGACTGAAATGTGTGACATTTCAGAGCCATCCCTGCAGCCTGGGGCTGGGAGCCAGGGACCAGCCCGGCTCAGCCCGGCTGAGCCTAGCCCAGCTGAGCCCAGCCCAGCCCAGCCCAGCCCAGGCCGGGCCCAGCCCAGCTCAGCATAGCCCGGCACAGTCCAGCCCAGCCCAGCCCAGTCCAGTCCAGCCCAGCCCAGCCCAGCCCAGCCCAGCCCAGCCCAGCCCAGCCCATCCCAGCCCATCCCAGCCCAGCCCAGCCCAGCTCAGCATAGCCCGGCACAGCCCAGCCCAGCCCAGTCCAGTCCAGCCCAGCTCAGCCCAGCACAGCCCAGCCCTGCTCAGCCCAGCCCAGTCCAGCTCAGCCCGACACAGCCTGGCACAGCCCAGCCCAAACCAGCCCAGCCTGGCACAGCCCAGCCCAGCCCAGTCCAGTCCAGCCCAGCTCAGCCCAGCTCAGCATAGCCCGGCACAGCCCAGCCCAGCCCAGCCCAGCCCAGCCCAGCCCAGCTCAGCATAGCCCAGCACAGCCCAGTCCAGTCCAGCCCAGCTCAGCCTGGCACAGCCCGGCCCAGCTCGGTCCAGCCCGGCACAGCCCGGCCCGGCCCAGCTCAGCAGGAGAGGAATGTTGGTGGCAGCCCCAGGCCTGGCCCCAGGCACGATGTTCCTGAGCAGGGATCCATGGCCGGGCAGGACTGGGCTGCAGGCACCTGGGAACCAGCCCTGCTGCAGCATCATTGGGGCTGACATGGGGTCTGGGACGAGGTGGGGAGTCCAGGGAAGCTGATTCAAGAAATTGCTATTTCAGTGACAATTCCTGCATGAGCTGGTATTTTTCCAGTTTTGAGTTTAAACTTCTGACCATTCTTTAGTTTGGGGGAGATTTTTCCTGACGTGTGGACTCTGCAACTGCCTGTAAATGCAGGCAATGACTATCTGAGTTGTTGGTCTCTTGCTTTAGCTTCATCGCTTTATATATTATTTTAACAATACTCCCTTACACGTAAAATAAATGAAACTCAAACATAGCTGTGCATCTGCTGAATTATGTTTTCTCAAAGTAAACTGTAATATCGGATGCATATTTTTAGCATTTTCAGTAATGAGGCAATATCTTTTTTTCACTCGCTTTAGATTTTACTAATTAAATCTTGGGGTTTTTAACACTTGAATTTTTGTTAACACAGGTTATGTACATTTGCACCAAATACATAGTCTGAATCACAATGCAAGAGCTACACTTAAAAGTAGCTATCTGAAATATGGTTAAGATAATGCATAGTTTTAATTAGAGAAAAGCAGAACTTAATGGTCAGGGAGCAGAGCAATGTTCAGATTGTATTGAAGTCACAACAGAATTGCTTCTCACCATTATGAAATTCTTTTGGGGTAATTTAGGGTAAATTGTACTTTGTTCACTGACTGTAGAACTACTTCTGATTAATTTTCTTTCTCTGTTTTTTCTTGATTAGAGCTCTAACTTTGATGTTTAAAATACATTTCTCTTTTTAATAACAGTTTCTGCATGTGTTACATCTTGAAGACAATTGCTCATATCCTAATTGCTTATATGTGACACTAAATTTATAGCTTCTAAACTAAATACACAGGCTATATTTTTTCCTGAGTTTTGTGTAAATATCCCAGGTTTTGAGAACTCAGCCTAAGCAGTCTGTGAACTTTTTGACATGAGTTGACCTTCTGACCATGCACTTGTGTAAAATCTGTTGAGTAATTCATGATAAGTAGTACTCAGAGTGAGTTTTGGCATTTTATTGCAATAGATACACCCCAAATAATTCTATGAATGGATATTTTAATAACTAATCTAGAGCTTTGACTTTTAATTTTCATTCAATTCTTTGGCCAGAATAGGGGCAGGGATGTTCCTTCCATGACAGAAGATTGCCAGAAGTTTCAATGTGTGTCATGACTGAAGGATTAGCTGTTACTGCATCTTTTTCTGGATGATTTGATTGTACTCACTGAGGGCTTTATCTTTGTCAGTACACTTATTCTGTATCAAAATAAGACATGGGGCAGAAGGCTTCCTTAAAAACTCTGAATATAGAAAAAGATGATGATAATAATATGTGTTGTCTTTTATTGCACCTTAAGCTTAAAATACCTCCTCCAGAAATCATGGCTAACTGTTCTCAGTCCCTCAGCTCTTAATTTGGTATTAAACTCAAATTTTCTTACTTTTACTCCAGAATTGCATAGGTATTTGCAAAGAAACTCCAGTTCCATAGGAAACAATTGAGGCATTTTTTCCCCTGAAAGGCCTTGGATGTAATACTTTTTAATAATATTGTGTAAAATGTTACTAATGCTCATTAGATGAGGAACCTGATATCAAGAATTTTGGTACTTGAAAAAGAAAGATGCTTTAATATAAATGAAAGAACTGAAAAAAACCCATAATCTTTATGCTGAAGCCCTAGGTTTTTTGCTCTGGCAACTATTTTTTCTAGCACCTCCTCCTAACACGAATATGTGATTCTGGAGTTTCCTCCTAATGTTAAACTGACACAATGCTTGTTCTGGTCAAACATACTCAGAACATAGAAAATCAATATTTTGACAAATTTTTAAAACTTTCTTCTTTTAATATTTCATCTTTCTACATTTCTTTCTTGTCTACTGCAAATTAAAGTATGTGGTTAATTATTATTACTGTTCTATTCAGCACAGCAGTCCCCAAAATGAGAACAGAATAATCACTGGTGTCCTGAGGAAAGTTACTGGATTGCATAACTCTGATATTGTTGTTCTCCGAACAATTTCTCTGCCTGGTCCAGGTGTTCTCATATCACAAGTGGGAGGGAGAAGGGGATTACTGGAGAGATGGCACACACTGAAGCTGTTACAGAATCATAAGGTTCCAGACTTATAATGCTAGTTATGTCCTGAAGCAGTTATGTAACACTATAAAAATAATCGGCAATCATGAAGAAATTTGACCGGATATGTAGCAACACTATGTGCAGTATCATGTTCTGTTTATTTGTGGTGTAGCAACATTAAAGATGAAAATATTTTCTCTAAAAACTATTCACATCTAAGAAGCTTTAAAACCTTGCTTGCAGTTATGAGAAAATCTCAGAGGTTCACAATTGGCCCTGGTTTCTTCTGAGCTACAGAGCTCATCCAAATGTTCATCTAGAGGCACCTCTGGGGAACTTGCTGAACAGTATGACTCCGCAAGGGCTTTGACCTTGATGAGACAGACCTCTAGATGAAAAATAATAATAAAAGTTGTAAATTGCTAGTAATTGGAAAAGGGCTAGCTCTGCGGAATTCTAATGAATGTAAACATAATTAAACCTCTTAAGATAGCATCACTGGCTGTAAATTTCTATTAAGTATAAACATAATAAAGTTTCTTTAGATAATGTAATTTCTGACAGTGTTAGCCACTGTCTCATGTGAATAGCATGGATTTAAGGAACATTTGTGAAGACAAGATTGTTCACATATCCTGTTAAAAAGCCTGTTAGGATCCCAAAACAGAGTTAGGGTAGGTAATGGTATATTTATCAAAACTGAATGGGAACTTATTGAAGCTTATTAAATGAGAACTCATGTGTGATTTAAACCTGGAAATCACAGACTCTGAATTCTGTTAACCAGTCTGATAAGTCCTCCATACATTATACTATGCACCCTATAGCACTAGAAATATAGAATATGTGGATTACTGTTAATTGAAATTCTTTAAAAACTTAATGGAAGAAACTAAGGTCACTAAAGGGACAGTGGTCAAGATTATTTTTGTTTTATGAGCAGGAACTTACATACATTCTGAAGAGAATAGCAAGTTAAGACTTAGGTTCACAAAGAGATTCTTATTTGTTTTATATTCTCAAATAAAAGGTTAGAATAAAGACAACCCCTGTTTATTAGAATTTTGAAACATAATTCAAGAAAGTTCAGAGAGAGGAGAATGTTGTCACTGTATTTCCTGTTGTGCATCTGTACTCTGAAAGAAGGGTTCCTGTTAAACAGAAGATTTGAGCTGGCATCACTCCCATTATTTTATTTTTACAAACTGAAATGATACATCCCTTGTGATCTGTAAGAGGTATAAAATAGGAAATATTTAGAAAAATCCTCGTTCTATAAATTTTCAATTCTTAATGGGACATAGTGAATTATTGGTATTTTATTATTGAAGGAAGATGGACAATTTATGCCACTACAATTTCGACTAGGTCTGAGCATTTAAATGACCTAGATGCTGGGATCTAAATGGTCATTCATTTGGTTCACCATTTCTTTAATCAGAGTCCTGCCAGATTTCAAATGGGAATATGTTTCAAGGGAATATGTTCATTTCAACATTTGACAAGAAAAGTAAAAAATTTCCATCTCTTGTTTAGCTTTAAAACTCATTTGGGGGGGCTAGTTGAAACATTATATATTATTTTCATATAAAATATATTTTATATAAAATTATATATATATATACACATTGTTGTTCAAAACTATAAACTCAACATACATCAGTTTATAGTTTTGTTCAAAACTATAAACTCAACATACATCATCCAAATTAAACATTTCAAATTAATGGGAGCAGAATTCCTTTTCTAAAGCAGATCTTAGTCTTCCTTTACTGTGTGACCTGCCTCATCTGCTGGGTTTGCCAAGTGCAGGACGCCGTTGCCCATTCCATCTGTAGCACAGGAATATGTAGCCAGGCCTTATAGCACCTCTGTGTGAGAGTACTTGGTGGCTGGCAGAATAGCTACAAATTGTGCTCTATTATAGAGCTTCAAGGACTGTCAAGATCATATGTAGTTTGTCTAGAGATAAACTTCATATGGTGCTTTTCACATCAAAGCAAGTCTTATTTGTTCCCTTTAATTTCCAAACTAAGTATATATATAGATTCATATCTGTATATTGCATATTTTTCATTAAAAATAGACCATTGTCAGCTAGTTAGTCTCAGTTTTGACCTCTGTGAAGTCAAAACTCTTATGTATTTTTTAGAATGCTTATCTGTGTATATTTTATGAAAGCATTTTGTCCTTATGGAACTGATAAATTGAGTATACACAAACAGCTTTGAAATAAATTTAGTAAGGAACTGTCTGTTTATTACTGCATAGATTACTTGCTGACAGTAAGCAAGTTTTTAGATAAAAGAACTTCCAGTGAGGATTAAAACTAATTGACTTTTGTTTGGTTGGTTTTTCATTGTAAATCCTTAGGAAGCTTGAAAACATTGCTTTAGTCAATTTGCTGAAGAAGGCTTTCATTAGAGATATACTGAACAGAGCTTTAATCAGTACATAAATCCACCAATTTCAGATAATTGGTGCTAATCATCATTTCTCAACATAAAAGGACTCGAGCAAGGATTTTTATCAGCAGCAAAGTTGAATGATACATGAAGGCACAAGGCCTTTCAGCCACCTTGCAAATTCACCCTCACTTGTAGAACAGAGCTGTTCACTGTGCAGAGTTTGTGCTAGATATACCAAAGGCCACAGATTAAGAAAAATCACATACCTGAAATTATGAATCTTGGTCATCTTGCAAGAAATTTCTTGTCCAATGTAGGCACCCACCCGCATTTTCATAACAGGGAAACAGGGAAGGTAGCACCAAGTGGCTTGGGTTCAGGCAACTATGCTTACTCCCTCCTTACCAAAGCAGGATCACTGCATGGAGTATGCTTTCTTCTGGACTCTCCTCAGTCCCTCCTCACCCTTGAGCAGTGACCAAGTGTTTGGAAGGCACATGAGTTTAGACTGGCCACAGTTTTGCCATGGACTCTGCCAGCAGTTCAGCACTGTGTTTTGTGTTCTATTACATACGTGGCCCCTTTTCACAAAGACTGGGGTGCCTGACAAATACTGTCCAAGACACTCCAGCCATTCAAAAAAATGAGAACTAGGGAGAAACTGGAATCTGTTATCTTCTGCCATGTATTAATGAGACATAAGGACGAGCAAGTATTTGGGTTTTTTTAATGAAGTGTTGGCTATCATGTTTGAAGATATACTAATTATTTCGAAGATCATTTGCTTGAAAAGAATACTGGTGAGTTCAATAACTTTTTTAGCCCTGAAAAAATTCAAAGGCCTAACTCTGTCTATTAAAGATTATGCTTCCCTCAGGTCATTCTGGAATAAAAAAAATCAGAGAGGATTATCTTGCCTTGCTCTCACTAAAAATGGTCAGTTTATACAGCAAAAAAAAATTTACTTATATGTGAAAGAGGAGAAAAAATTGTGTTACTGCACAGTGGGACATCAAGTTGCAACGGGACAGCTGGGAACTAACCAACTGTTCTGGAATGCAGCCTCACCACCCACTCACATTGAGAGCCAGAACGGGAGGCTCCAAGCACACCTTGTACCTTTTCGCAGTCCTTGCTCATAAGATTTGGGCTATAATTGTCTAAATTGTTTTCCTCACCTGACCCAAACAATAGTCTTTTGGTTAGGATTGTTACCAGCCATGGAATTATTCTGGGTTTGAATCCCTTCAAGGCTGGAAAGGGAATTCAACTTGTCTCTTTTTTTCAGGGTGATTGCTTTAAATCATAATTTATTATATAAAAGTTGGGAACAGTATATTTTTGTTGTTTCAAAGGTAGATCCCCACAGTGAGTTTTTCAGCCAACTAAATCAAATGTAAGTTTTCTAGGACAGGTAGAAGAGGTCTCAGAAGTCTTGGTAAAGGAATGTCCAGTTACTAGACATGTCTAGTCCATGAAGCTGGGTTATTAAAAGCAGGTTTTTGAAAACAAATATGTTAGATTTAAAAATGCAAGTAATTTTTCACATGTTTGAGATTTAAATTTTTTAAGTCTGGTTTCATACCTCTCAGATGCCTTCTATGAGAAACAGATGGCATAAGTCTAACAATGTACAAGACATAGTCTCCCTTGTTAAGTAATTTTAAAAATTTCAATCACACAATTTAAAGATCGGCAAATGTTGCACCAGCATTTTCTAGTGCACCAACAGTTTCCAGATGCTATTTCACAGGACAGGAAGCATTCTTCATCCAGATGTCTGATTTTAAGGCCTATTTTAGTGCTGAGATCATAAGAATCACCTTCTTGGAACAGATCAGTATTCCATGCTTTCTGCCAAGGAGCAGTGTTAGAGGCATAATGTCACAATGAAAAATCAATGCATAATCATTACCAGTGCAAAATCATGCAGATTTTGGCTATTTAGTAATCTGTCTAATGTCATATTCCTCTTATGTATCATCTTATATATGCTTCATTTTTAATTATCCACTTTGTAAAATATAACTCTAAATTTTGGAGGAAAATACCATCTTCTCCAGAATCAGCTTTTCTTCTGCAAGATGAAGTAATCACCTCTCAGACACCAGTATTCTTTTCAAGAAAATATGTCTGAAATGCTATGGTGAGGAAAAAGATGGGTCAGAATAGATGGCCGTTGTGGTGTTTCCTGATGTAAAATCTATGCTACATAATACTGTAACCATTGTGTGATCTTAAACTACCTGAAATCCATGTGGGCTTAGCTAAATTAATGCACTGGCTTTACAGCCTATGTGGTATTCCATTTTGTAAAGTTCAGCTGGCAAAATATAACAGGATGAATTTAGGGCTTTGTTAGGCATATCTGAATGGAGAGAACATAATGTTTTTGAAGTAGAATGTGGAGCTTTAGCCACCTGTCTCCAATTATACTCAGTGTGACTGCAAGATTAAAATGCCATCTAGCTCACTGTGAAAATATGTCCCATAGCATCTCCTTTTAGCTCAGGAGCATTAATGCTAATAACAGCCCAACAGAGAATCTATTTTATTTTGATACTCTCAGTGATTAAATATTTTATACAGAGCTCTGGTAACACTTTCAAAAACTCTCAAACACAAAATTGGAGTTGAAAATGTACTGGCACTGACAAAAAACTTCATGGGAAAGTTTTTGCTTATTGAATAACTAGCACAAATGGTAGCCAAGAGAAGTGCATTCACCTGAAAAAATTCATAGGAAGTAAAATACAGAATCAAAAATGCTGTGAAAATAAAAAAAAAATTAAAGAAAAAACCAACAACAAAAAAAACAACTACTGATTTCAAGTTAAGTTATCAGACTGGGATGGTACTGTTGTTGTTATTTTGAGTGCATGGCTACTTTGCCCTTTGAAAAATCTATGCAAAACTGGCCCATACTTTGGTTACTACTGTACATAAAATTCTGTAACTGGATTGAGGACAGATTTACTTTCTAGACTTCCCCTATTCTTATTCTGAGTTTCAAGGTTCAGAATAGTGGGTCATAACACCCTTGAGAAATCAAGTGCAAGCCATAATAAAAGTCATTCAGTCTTTCAAGTGGATAGCTAAATATTATTTCTGACAAACTCATAACCTGAGGGTAAAAGGATTAGCAAACCAGAGCCATCCTGACAGAAATGTAACTATGGATATGCTGCTGAAGGTATCATTATTATAATTGGAGTTTTTAAACATGAATTTCCATTTTAAGTTTCAGGTGTTTCATTTCAAAGTACAAACAGGTACATTTGCATTAACTACAGCTGTATAAGATTCTCTGTATTCTTTAACAAGTGTTCTTCTTTAAATTCCTTTCTAGAAAAAAAGGCCAAAATAGACTCTGAAAGAGAGTAGTCATTGAATCAAAATCAGAAATTTCTAGCTCGCATTTTTCATGCAAGATTCTGATCCTAAACAGGACAGTTTGGACTGTCATACCATTACCTCATACAGTAATATACTTTAGAGATGTTAATTCTGGAGAAGGCTAACAAGCCAAGTACTAAACTTTCACAGCAGGGATCTTTGAATTACCTTTACACCAATGCCCTTTTTTCAGATAATAATTCATAATCAGTTCATGGAAGAAATCTAACAGTCTGCATTTGTTGTACAAAGCACTAGAGATGCTAATTTTATAGAAGCACTTATATTAGGAAAAAAAGTTGTTTCCCTTTCTGCTCGCTCCTTAGTGCTGAAGCATTTAATCTCTTATTGTCTTTGAAAAAGTAACATCTTCCATTTTCAAATGGGGCTGATGAGACATGCAGACCTGAATCCTCCAGTGTCTAGAAAGTACAAAATTCAGCTTCAGGTCTTGTGATGCCCTGTTCCAGTTCTGCAAACAGCAAAGACCAACATGATGTGTTGAGAATGATAATATGTAACCTTCCCACATGGTGCAAAAACACTGTGGCAGAGATAGAAACAGACCTTACATCTTTTCTATACCTTTACATCATGTTTCATCCTTCAGCTCTGTACTCTATATAAAAGAATAAATTTCAAAAGGAAAGGACATAAATTGTCTATTTTTATTACCATTATTTTGCAGAACAACATATCCCCTATGCCATTCCCTGTTAAAAAGAAAGTCTATCATATAAGCCAGGAGAGTATATTTGAACAAATTGAGCCAAATGATCAAGTGTATGAAATATAATTCAATGCAGCACAATTTAGGTCATCAAAACCACCAAAATATAGAGGACCCTGTACAGATGACTAGAACAGGTGTGTTTTGAGCCTGATGAATGAAGTTTTCCATATCTTCTAAATGCTACTGGGGATGTAGAATTGCTCTTAGAGCACTCCACAGCATTTTCTTTCAATATGCCCTTATTTTTGTTGGACTTCTTGTCATGCCAGCCCACTGCCATCTCTTCTGCTCACTCAGACAGCTTTACTCTTATCACTCATCACCTGAACTTTCAAGGTGATGCAGAATCACCTTTTATTGATGCAGAATCATCAATACTGGAAGGATTCTCATGCTCCTGTTGAGGAAAGGAACTTTTTATTCTTGTGCATCTGAACATTTGTTTGCCTTACTTTGCAGAAGATTTATATCAACTCTGGAAAATATTGATGCATTCCAATTAAACTACATAGGGTCATAAAATATCCTGAGTAGGAAAGGACACAGAAAGAACATTGAAGTTCAACTCTTGGCCCTGTACAGGACACCCCAAGAGTCACACCATGTGCCTGAGAGAATTGTCCAAACAATTCTTGATCTCTGTCAATCTTGGCACGGTGATCAGTGCCCTGAGGAGCCTGTTCCAGTGTCCAACCACCCTCTGAATGAAAAACTTCTTCCTGATATCCAGAGTTAACCTCCCCTGTCTTGCTTCATGCTGTTTCTTTTGGTCTCACCCCTGGTCACCACAGAGCAGAGATCAGTCCCTGCCCCTCCACTTCTTCTCTTGAAGAAATTGTAATATGGTGGTACATCCAAGGAAAATTTATAAAACCTATTCCCAGCACGACAGCACCATGTGGACGTCAGAGTATGGTTGGTTTGATCTTGTTGGAGCAACATTATGCACTGCAGACATATTCCATTCTACAAGAGCATTATGACAATTTTTTTTTTACCTTAAATAAGAGAAAATTACAAGAACACAGAGAAAAAGTTGATATTTTTAGCTTCTCCAGTATTATAAACTTTCTCAGTCCTCCTACTTTTCTGCTTTGTTTGAGAGTTCTGCTTCACTCTCCAGCGGTTACAACCAATCATTCAGGGTTTTTTTCACTCAAGGAAAACAGGTGAAAAAATAGTAACATTTTCAGCAACAGGTATGGCACTCTAACACAGGTTCCTTTTGGTAATGCCATAATCCTAAGAGATTTGTCTAATTTACAGATAAATATAAAACCAAACAGAAGATAATTTAATGTCTGGAAAATCTATCAACTGCCTGAAGGATATTTAAAAAATAGACAGGCAATAACAATTTTGGCGGTTTTTTTCTGACTTTCTGGGCTTTTAGCCATTTGCTTCTTTTTGCTTTCCCTGCATCTTGCTGTGAAGTTATATGTGCCTCAAAGTTGGAAAGGGCTGGAAGGTGCCCTTAAAAGAGCTGTGTCTGATAGTTTTGAAGCTGAAGCTGAAATATCAATTTTTGCTTCCTCAGCAAGAGACATGCTGGTAATGATACAGTTGTTTTCTTAAATCTAAAAGTAAGAAAAAGAAATGGCAAAGCCTACTGTTTTAAGTTTTGGTGACAATAAACCCCCATTAAAGAGGAGAACTCACTGTTGCAGGGGTCACCATTTATAGCTGTCAGTAAATTCACATATGTAAGGAAATTGTCAGGTCAGAGTTGGCTGCTGTGTGGAGCATCACTACTGGCAATAGAACAGGAATAGTTCTTTTTTTAATCTGTAATTCAACCTGACTTACATCAGTAAATTCAGTTGTACTGTTAAGACATAGTTTCCCATTGCTTCAGAATGAAATAAATATTGTGCTTCATGAAAATATCTGTTTAATATTATATTTAGAGATCTACTTCTTCTCTAGGCTGAGTCACTCATCCAGGGTAGATTTGCAAAATAGATTATATCACCTGTATGCCAAGGGATTGGGAAGAATAAAATCCAGGGGTTTTATCATTTACTTTATTTTTCTCTGAAACTGAAATATACAAAACATAAAATTATAGACAAGTGAAAATATCCTCTGTAAGAAAGTATATATCATAGTAAAATACACAAGATGAGTTAAATACAGCAGTAGATGACTTGAATTCCTGATAACTGGACAGTCATTCTATCTCCTGTTGGAAGTTGTTCCTGGTCTGATCCTCCCTTCAGAATAAAGAATCACCAACTTCTTTAACTTTTTCTAAGCATTTTCTGATTTATCATTTAACTCTTCTTCTGTGTTTAGTGGGTGATCTTCACTGATGCCTTAGCAAGTAGTCTTGCTATTTTTCTACTTTTTATATTTTTATCAAGAATAATTTATTATTTATAAGATGTTTTTGAAAATAAAATGTAATTGAGTAATTAACGATTTTCAGCCTCTTCAAAAAAATAGGGAGCTTTTGCTGCATTGCATTTTCTAGTTCTATGGTTTGCAAACATGAAGGAGACATTTATATATGGAATTGAAAATTAATGCTATTGAATGGCCTGGGTGACATAGCATGTCAAGAAAGGAAGATTTATAATAATGGTTAATACTCCAGCAGAAAAATCCGTAATGGAATCTAGTGTTTGAAAAATGAAACTACAGGGATTAAGATTAATATTGAAACATAAAAGTTTAATCAAAGACAATTAATTGCACAAAGTAGCCCTAAACCATTTGTTGTAGTTTTAAATCAAAACTGAACATATTTCAAAAGTCTACAATGTAGATACAATACTTCAATTATGTGCCTGAGATTGATATTCATCTGTTCTTCTGTCCTGAGAAATCTAAGAAACAACCACTAGTTCTTACAGTGCTTTACAATTTAAGTAATTAAAACTGTCATTGATATTTTGATGGATGGGGATTTAAAAATTCCATTAATGATGCAACATTGTTACATGTTTGAGTGCTCAAAGTTAAAAAATGTCAAAACCTAGATTGCCAACATAGATTTGGCAAAATGTAAACTGGGAAAATTCAGCTATATTTTTGTGTCAGCAGTCAATGATATGCTTGAGGCTAACCAACAAAGTGCAATATTATATAGCTTTTCCTAAAGAAGACAATAGGGATTTATTAAAACCATCTTGACTTATATATATGTGTGTGTGTGTGTGTGTGTGTGTGTGTGTGTGAAGGATGGAATATAACTGTAAATTTAATTTTAGACTTATCAATTTTTTCTTGGTTAAAACTTCAAAATATTCATGGGAAATTTCTGCTTATGTCATTAAGGTAAAAAAGCTTTTTTACAGAGGAAAATCTTGATCAATCTTTAGATAAACTTAGCTGCAAGGCTTTTTATATAACGTTAACAGAAATTTGTCTTAATTCACTGAAACAAGACTGTGTATTTTAGCTTACCATGTTTGCTCATTTTGAGAGGGATTGGTCTTACCCACCATGCTCTCTCTAGCAGTCTAGTCCAAGCAAGTCATGCATCCTCCTCAGGCAGTGATAAGTTGCAAATGTTTTCAGTGATTGATTTGTCCTGTCGAGGTCTAGAGCTCAGGATGGCAAATATACAGCTTCTAGAAGAGCTTCTCCCTTGTTAACTGTAAAAACTACATTAGTGATAAGCCTAAACTGAACTTTCAGCTTTTAAATTGCAAAAGTGATGTGTGAAATTCTGACAGTTTATGATGTTTCTTAACAAGCCATTCATAAGAAATATTTGGCAGATCACAACCCAGTCCTCCAACATATGTTTATGTGAATAAATTCTAATTCATGAAAATACTTATGTAAATGTTTGCAATGGAGCTGTTCCTTCCATAGAGGAACAGCAGTGGTTGGTGGCAGAGCCAGGACTGTAGCACCAACAAGTCTGCCTTCGCTCTCAGGCCCAACAGCAAGTTCTCTGACAGAGATCAGTCTTTTCTTATATAAACAACTTTAGATTTTACTTCTCTATGAATTAAAGTGGTGATACAGCACTGAGCCTATTTTACAGTAAGTTCACAATAATGGCCAGCATCAGATTCACAGTGGATTGTTGGTTTGCTGGTAGCATATTGAGCCAGATGCCCTTCTAAAGCCAAAATAATTAATCTACAGTGTTTTCAATCTACCTGCATTGCTTTAAGTTATCCTGCAGTTTTGCTGATAAAATAAATATTTGAGTAAATTAGAAAAGTAATAAATGGACTCCTTTGTACTAGCAGCTGCATATACAAATGTGAATTTGTGGAAGTTGTCCTCCAGACTTTTCATAGCACTAAACAGAAACTAATTGTCATCTAAATTCCCCATTGACAACCACTTTATAATGCCAATTCACCTATTAGTATACTCATAACAGATGGAGCACTGCAAATGTTAATTTAGAAAATATCTAAAATGCTTTGTGAATGGAAAATACTGCTATGATTGAAGCCATTCACTGTTTAGATGATGAAGGAAAAGGTGAGAGGCATGCAAACCTTGGTGCCTCAAAAGTATTATTTTCCTTACTGAAGGTGAGTTCATAATATCCATAAAATCGTGTCCTCACTGCAATGTAAACCTGTCATATACTAAAAGGAAAAGGAATTAACTTGCTTTGTATCAAATATCTGTCAGAAAATGATCTAAAAAATATAATTCAAATCAATCATCAAAGTACAGAAAAATGAAGGAGTAAGGTGAAATTTTTTCAAAAAGTTTTGAAATTAAGCCAACTACATTGGCTACTAAATTGAAATTTAGCCAACTACAAATTTAAGATTTGATATAGTCATTTATTATTTCTCTGTAATCAGTGTATGGAAATCAGCATTTACAAAGAACAAACACCTACCTTAATAAGAGGGAAGAGAAACTTCTCTCCCTGTGTTGACTTAAAAGAATCTAACAAACTAAATACCTGGCTTTGAGATGTCTGCTTCATTTCCTCAGCACCAGGAGTTATTTCTACTGATGAGACAGGATCTTTCAACCATGTCTAATATGCAGTCTGAATTTCTCATCACTTTCTTGGTTTTTGATCTTGCCATAATTACGAGTTTTAGGTGCCTTAAGGGATATGGCTAACTCCTGGTCAGACCCTGCAGCTGCACTCAGCCCAGTCCGATGTGCAGAGGTGTTTGCCATGGATAACCTGCTGGAAGTTTGGCAGTGATAGGCAGTCTCAGAGCTTGCAACACCACACTAAACAACAGAGTAAGACAATTACATCTTTTTCCCCCCAAACTGGTTTTTCTCCATGTAAAATGTCAGATAAGCTTGAAATGTCTTGGGAAGGAATGGGAATAACTGGGGGTTTGCTCTGATTTCTTGGTCAGCATTCAATACAATATCTACTGACATCCTTAAAATCTCTGAAAATTAAGTATGACTACTTTTCCTTTCCTCTGCTAGCTATCAAAAATGTGCTAGCAACTAAATTAACCTCTTTTTTTCCTTAAATCTTATGTTTAAAGTTTAATTTTACTCTGAAAATGTATTTTTATTTCATAAATCTCAAAAGTCTGAGAATCCACTCATCTCGGTTGTCCAGAAGGTGATAAAACCTTGAAGTATGTGCTGTCCTACAACATCAGTTGAAAATAGAAACTATCATCCATGATCATTCCATGGCCCTGGTCAAAAATGACTGCTTCAATTTTTGATGTTCCCCCAGGAAACATCAAAGAACATGTTATTCAATTTTCATTCATATTAAGGTAGTGAGGAGCATTTATACTTTAAAGGCATCTGCAGTTCCTGTAGGTATATACAATATGCCTGTCCCTGAATGGAATTTTTCCTGAAGATAATGGTTGACATTTAGTTTCTAAAAATAATCATTTCCCCTGTGTGAAGTGAGGGGAGAGGGTGAATGAGTGATCACACAGAGAGAGATACTGAGATGTGAAGAAGTGAGTATGTATTTGGCAAAAATAATGCAGAATTAAAAAATATTTACTTTATCCTGTGTTGTTGTGAGTGAGAGCCTTACAGAAACAGATTCAGGGATGGAAAAATAAGGAAGTGAGTCATTTATATTTACGTAGGGAGGATGATGACAGGTATGATGTGCATTACTTCAATGAACTGCCTTTGCAGATCTGTTGAGTCATCTGTGTGGTACCGTGTTGAATGTATTGTTAGGTGGAACTGCAATCACAGAAAGATTACTTACTAAGCAGAAGTAGATTACATAAGAAAATTAACTAAATCCCCATTTGAATTCTGCCTGAGACAGAGTAAATTCAGGTTGTGTGCTCACTGTTTGGAAGAGTTTCGAGCCTTGGCATGTAATGCAATAATTGGGGTGCCTCAGGGCTCCCCTGTTAGGGATAACACCATTGTAGGGAGCTCAGTTGCTCTGTGTAAAACAGCCTGAAGTGTGGGCTGGCTGGGGCAGTGAAAGCTGCCCTCCTGGAAATCCCCTCCTCTCCACACGCAGCACAGCAGAGCCACAAGCAGCAGCGATGTTCACTTGTAGTAGTGAGTAAACAAAATACAGCAGCAGGACAACTTATGGTATGTGTTGTAAACCAGTTTTATGCACTACTACATTGTCTACTGAAAAAAAACAAACATGGATTTTCTTTTGTTTATTATTAAATGTGGATTACAGGTTAACTGAGATGATGGCATGAAGGCCAGTGGATGAATTTGGACTAATTTTCAGTGGGAACAGAAGCACAGGGGAAATCAAGCTATATGAAAACTGTAGGCATACCTGCAGCATTTTATCCCAGGAAATCAATGATTCCTGCTGAATTAAAATATTTTTATTATTTTCCTTTGGTAAAGATTTTGTAGAAGATTAAGCAGACCTGTAGGCATTGCCTCAACTTCTTTGAGGATAAATTTGAATTCTGTCCGAAGAGTCAAGATAATTTACCTGGTCTAAGGACAAGACTTCCTGTCAACACTAAATTCAAGACTCTTTGTCTGGATAAAGTAATAAATAATTTCAGTGGAGGCAGCACTTGATTCTTTAATGAGACAGGCCAACAGTACTGGGCTTTTCTGTTCTTTGGTTTCAAAATAGCTTTGTACAAGTTCTCAGAATAAAATCTTTAAAATCTTATCCATGATTCAGTGAAATCACAAATCAAAAGGAATTTTGTCTGAGTTAGAGTTTATGCTTTAGCATATATGTTTTTTCCTGGTATTATATTTCTTTTTAGGTTTGGATTCACTGTTACTTGTCTGCTGAACAAAATTACCCTAAAGGTTTTGCACATTGAGAAAAAAAAGATAATTAGCTTTTTCTGGCTTCTCTACTCACTGAGCTCAGTTTCTATGGCAACCAAATTTTTACCACTTTCTTAATATCAGTACTTTTGATTTCTGCAGTTTAAATAAAAAACTAAACATTTAAACTGTGTTAAAAATCTATCATTTCAAATATTTAGAACAACATCGTTCACCTTTACTAATAGTGACCATGCATAAGAATTTTCTTAATGTCATGTAAGAGTCAAAGAGGTCTTCTAAAAGTCAAAGAGGTCTTCCAAGGGCTGCAGATAGCTCAGAGATACAAATGATTTTAGCTCACCACTGATCCTAGAAGATCACTTATAGAGGAATAATACAGACATTACAGTAGAAATAAATAATTGCTGTAGTACTGATGTCAGAAAATGGCATGTAGCACATCCCAGTTTGGTAAATGGAGCTTTTATTATTATTTTGATTGCAGTCGTGAAATACAGGTAATGAGGCATTTTTGTGATGGGGTGACATGATGCTCATTTTTTAGATACAGCTTTTCCTGGTGGGAAACCCTCAGTTTGCTTCCAGCTTTTCTTCACACTACTGTAAAAGCAACTTTCATTTCCTATTTGAAAAAACCTCCTTTTAGAAATAATAGACCTTATTGTCGCAGCAGACCTTGTGTTAGAGATAGAAATGAGACAAGACACACTCTTGTTCATCAACATGAAAAGATCATGGTTTATTCTTCCTCACAGCTCGGCCATCCTGACTCCAGCTCCTCACAGACTTTGACTACAGGAGACTCCCATCGTAGGCTTTCCTTGCAGACTCTGACTGCACACTCCAACTGCAGGCTCCAACTGCAGACTCAGACTGACCTCTCAGCAGACCCCTCACAGCAGCAATTCTCCCTCCCATTTGGCCAACCTCTCCCGACCAGCTAACCCACTCTTTTAACACACTCATCCTTACTGGATATAGCTGTGACTTACCAGAGGTGAGGTTGCCTGTAATCCATTCTCCTACACCATATGATCTTTCATTGAAAATGAATAAAACATTTATGTGCCAAAGGCTTGAAAATAGAGGACTGTGGTTTTCATCATGGGAGATTTATGTAAGATCTTGTAGATTTGTGAGAATAAAAAAAAAATTAAAAAAGAAATTAAAATGGCCATCCTACTTTCCTCAATTAGTCACGTGGAGAGTAAACCAAAGGTTGATGATTCCATACTTGCCTTCCCTGAACATGGTCTGAACAAAATTAGGTACTTCAAAGTACAGCTGCATTGAAGTGCATAGAATCATAAAATAATTTAAGTTGGAAAAGACCTTTAAGGTCGTCAAGTCCAAGTGTTACCCCAGCAGCACCAAGTCCTCCACTACACCATGTCACTAAGTGGCACATCTACACACCTTTTAAATACCTCCAGAGATAGTTAATCTATCATTTCCCAGGGCAGCCAGTTCCAGTGCTTGATGACCCTTTCCATGAAGATTTTTTTCCCCTAATATCCAGTCTAGCTTATGCTGGCACAACTGGAGGCCATTTGCTTTCATCTTGTCATGAGGCTGACTCTCATGTCACTACAACCTCCTTCCAGGGAGCGATAGAGCATGGTGAGGCACCCTTTGGACTAAACACCGCCAGCCCCCACAGCTGTTCCTTTCACACTTGTGCCCCAGGCCCTTCAACACTCCATTGCCCTTCTCTGGACATGCTCCATCTCCTCAATAAGTTTCTTGTCATGTGGGCCCCAAAAGTGAAGACAAACACAAGATTCAAGGTGCAGCCTCACCAGTGCTGAGTACAAGAGCACTGGCGATCACTGGTCAGCCCTGGTCCTGTTGAACACACTATTCCTGATAGATGGAATGAGATTATAAACACAAAAAGTTGACACAAAGTTATTTCTACAAATCAACTCCCTGTGAACTTTTATACATAAAATGAATGGGAATCTAAGGAAGTTATCTGCCCACAGGGGTTGATATTGCTCTGCTAGAGAAATATCCATGAGATATGCCTTTTAAAAACAAGTAAGTTGTGTTTTGAAGTGTGGTAGCCCAAAAATGGTGACAATTTGGCAGAACTGTTGCTCCACCTCTTCCAGTTCTTGTTCTGGAAGAGACGGAACTATATTGGAGGGAATTTCAGACAAAGCAGCTTTTTGTGACTTTTTAACTGCATCGCAGTAAATTGGATTCAAGTCTAGAGCTACAATACATGAAGCAATGGCACACTTGAACACAAACACAATTGTCCATATTGCTTAATTTGTACCCAGTTTCTGTCATAGTTTTGGCCTTTGAGTGGTTTCCTCTATTGTGTTTTAATCACAGCAGTCACAGAGAACATAGCTGCTCCTTCTCTTCACTCATCTTTCCTGTTACCTTCTTTCTGTCTCCTATACATGGTTTCTTAAGCTGAAGGCTGTGGTAATTAGTGAACAGCCTCGCCGCTTTGCTGACAGAGAAATCAGACTCACTGCAACCTTTCCAAATGCATTACTTCTTCATTTGTATGCACCACAGCCACCTCTTTCTCTCCAGACTAGATCAATCTCAGCATTAGGGAGATTATACTGCTGTCAGTAAGCCCTCAGCTTTTGCCTCACATTGCTCTAGCATGAGGCTACATACTGAAGACTAGATGAGCTTGTCATTTCATTTCACCCATTCAATATACCAAAAATGAATTTTCTTGAGGAAAAAGTGATTCCCATACAGCCTTATGTAATCTGTAGGAAACAGTCCCTCTTCTTTGTGATCTAGTTAAAGACAAAGGTCCTCCTTTAGCACAGGTGTCCAAGAACTTATTTAGTGTTTAGCCAAAAACAACCTGCAAATGTTATGGAATCCTGCAGGCAACATTTGGTAGAGCAATGGAAAAAATGGGGAAATACAGTCAAGATTTCTGAATTCTGATCCTCTCTCTGACTCAGTCTATGATGTGGCTTAACCTGTCACAAAATAATTCTTTCTCTTTCCTTCTAAAAGTTTTGAGAAATTTGAAAGTCTTTTAATATTTTTTGATGAAAACTTCCCAAATATTTTGATATTAGTGATGTTTTCAAAAATATAAAGCTACATAAACATATAAAATTTGTCTCCCCAGCAAAGCTGCATAAACACTTACAGCATTGAGATTTCTGGAGCCTATGGTTTGGAATAGATGATACAAATAATAAATTTCAAAAGAAACTTCAAATTTGAAAAAGTACTTTTTTCAAAATAAATCACACATTTATTCTAGAGCTGCATACTAGATAATAATGCAGGTCTGTTCTTCAGAAGTAATGGCTTCATGGTTGTTAGAATTTTGTTTGTTTGGTTGGTTGGTTTTTTTGGGTTTTTTGTTTCTCTAATGTAAGTCTTTCACTCCTGAGGGGAAAAAAAAATCTAAACATTAATAATCTCAGCTATGTATTTAGAGGAAAAAATAGAGAAAGAGCAATGAGAAGATTTGCCCAAGGTAATAAATGGACTGGATAATTTCCAATGGGATTAAAAGAGAATTTAGGATGTAATCAGAAGGGAAAACAACACTTAATTTAGAGATATTTATTCTTTAAGGCAATATTCTTCTATCTTTCACTGTCTCACAGTATTCCTAATGCCTTAATTTTCCCACTTGGCTTTATCATTGTGTTCTTTTCATTTGAAAAGTGGAAGTAAGAAAGAAAAAGTGACATGCCGGCAGCCTCTCAGAGGATTTTTGGCCACATTTCCTGAAATCATGTATAATCTTTTTTTATGTGAGTGGCTCAGTTCCTGCTTTTAATGTGTCCATTTTGTTGTGTAAGAATTGTTGAAGTGGATTCCAGTTACCAAATCTGGCAGCAAATTTTGCATTCCTGGTTACTTTGGGTAACTGTGCATGGACATGAAATAAATCCAGAAATCTGGGGCAATTCAGGTTGGGCTGTGGACTAGGGAGCACAAACGTACCGTGAAAATTGTGCTAAAGCCAGAGGATGAACAAGGTGTGCAGGAAAGGTGGTAATGGGCACTCCCTGAGCTTGTGTAATTGACAGTGCTGCTGGGCAAGTTGCTTTATTATATTGAGATTAATATTATTAAATGTCTTAAATGTCTTAAATATTATTAAATATCTTTACGTTTCCTACCAGAAGTGTTCCTAGGAAGAGGGAGCATTTATCTACAGTCAGATTTATGGTAAGGAATATTGCCTTTATGTTTTATTTTCTTTTGTGCGCTGGCATTGGTTTCTTTTCCCTTTCTTCCTTGTACATTTTTTGTTTCACAGCTTCTGTTAGTCCTGTCTCACCCCAGCACTTCCTTCTCTAGGGCAGTTCTTCAGCCTTTTGGATGTTCCTTCTACTTCTTGTTGATTTGCGTAAGGGCAGTATTTTAGTAATGGTTGATAGAGAAATTCATTGCTAAAGACTAAATGAGACCACGGAAATATGTTAGCCAGATGTCTGACCTCCAGAGCACCTGTCATGTGAAATGTTTTGGGTTTTATTTCTTTGTTTTGCCGTATTAGAAAGGTTTTAATTTGATGAAAGTGCAGAAAGAAATGGGAAAATTTAATCTTATCTTTTCCAGTGGTATTTCTGGTAAATATGAATGGGAGTAGTGCCCTGTTATAACAAGGAAATTTCCATTTCTGTCACTTTGTCCAGATCTGAGCATGAAACAAGCAATGGAGCAAGACCACAGAGGTTCAGGCACAGCCCTGAAAGGCTGGTTTAGCACAGGAAGACAAAATGTGGGCTGTTCTTTTGCCATGGGCCAAAGTGGGCACAGCAGCAAAACCCAAGCCATGCATACAAGTACAAAGCAAGAAGCACGTTTAAGTGGAGACAGGGTTGAGTTGCCAGAGGGGTGAACTATCTTCCCACACACTTGGTCTTACTTGCAAGGCACATCACTTCTTTGTTCTTGCCTTTCTATTGACTGCATGTGATGAGTTTATTGTTAATTTTACTTAAAAATATCTACATAATTATGTGATTTTTAATTTTAGGGAGATGCATATTTGTTATTTTTGAAATCATCATTGGTTTATACATGGAAATAACTTCATTTCTCCATTTTTTTTTTCCTGAGTGTTTATGAAATATAAATAAATTAAGCACTCCTGTGAGCTAATGAAAGAGGAAAAAAGATGCAAAACCAAAACTGTAGACATTAGGAAATACAGTTTGGCAGGAAATCTTGGAAAGTTTGGTTTCTGTGCCAACTTGTGGTTTTTTCCTGTTTTTATAGATTAGAATTGATCTAAGAAGAGTTGACTGGAAACACTGGCTATTTATTTTTTAATTATACACACCTCTTGCCTTGAAAATAGAACTCGTCATTGAATAGCTTACACATGGGTTTCTTCCTTTTTACCTGCAAGATATTCACAAAAGCATTTAACACAGTCATATTTCTTCCAAATCTGCAGCACTCTGCAAATGCCTGGCTTCACAATGAGGAATTGCAGATGAATTCCCAATTCCCATCCTTGAGCTGGAATGTCAGAAGTTCTAAACCAGGATTTTCTCTTTAGATTGATGATTACTCAAGGCAGGAGGTAGCTGAAGTCTGACCAGTCATTGTCTGAATTCAATTGCTTCCATGTGGACTGAACACTGTCAGTTAAAAGATTTTTTTATTGTAGGGTTTTTTTTTTGTGTTGCCATTACAACCCATGATAATAACATTACTTATAACAGATAGAAAAAGATGTCACAACAAAAAGAAACAAACAAAAAAGAAATAATATCAAGTTAAGAAGACTTCCGAGTTCTCCTGTCCCCCTTTTAAGCCATGGCTACAGAGTACATGAGCATTTGTATAAGCTATTACACAAATACAACTAGGACATTTTCAATTTAAATGTTTATAATACATTTGGCTTATATGAGCCATTTCAATAAACCAGAAGAATTGATGGAGTTGCAGCTGTCAATAAAGCCATTAGCTTTAGGGAAATTACTCACAGAAGGAGGATGTGTTTTGGATTCCACAGAGGAAGGGAAGATATGAGCCACTGGTTTTTCACTGAAACAGCCCTCCTGACACCACTCCTTAAGCTTGTGTTTTGCTGCTTTGAGGAAAGTACATGCTGGGGATCAATAGGTTATACTCCTACAGTTAAAAATGTGGTTTAAGTTTGGAAATATATAGCAGAGATATGAAATGATATAAAATCTTTTTTTTTTTTTTTTTTTTTCTAATGGAAGACTGTGCTCCCACAACTGTGAAGTGATGTTCTTGCCTTTGGTCCAAACATTCTTTTTTTCTTATTTCTTTAACATAATTAGGTGCTAGTCAGTATAAGAAAAATTCATAGATTTGAGTCTGCTGGTTTTGGAGAGGAGTACAAAATCTCTTGTTTTACTTGGAAATGAAAGAATATTTATATCCAGAGGCCCATCCTATTCGCTTTTCAGCTTTGATTAATTATTTACATATTAACTTACAAGTTTTCCCTGAGAGGATCTCTTATGTCCATAGGTGTTGCAAATACTAATGCTTTGCTGTACTCTACCCTGTGCTGATGGATCTGACTGCCACACACAACATTGTGACCTGAATTATTTTCCATAAAAGTCTAGGCATAGGATGTGGCTCACCTTGGACCTCCATGTGGAACAGTATCACTTCTGAGCTGCTCTAGCCATGCTCTGCAGGAGCCAGGCTGAGGGCACTGCTGTCACATTTTGAGTTTTATCAGGTAGCATTTTGGAGATGGCTGTAAAGCTGCACAATCTCATTAAACTTCTTCCTGTGATACAACATGAGACAACAATGCTCCTTCCTTGCCACAGGGGAAAAGGAAACTGGAACATTAATTAGTGCCTGCAAGTATGTTTGCATTGTGGTAGATTCATAAGCAGCAAACTTTACTATGTCGCTACATAAGATCACTACAATACAGTGACAAACTCTCTATATCTATAAATACTAAAACATTATTTGCTGTAACACAGCTCCTCCTAGACAGAAGTAGAGCAATTTTATGTTTGGGGATACATTACAATTTCCAGAAACTTCCAGCATTGTGAAAGGAAAAAGACATTCTGTAAAGATTAAATAAAAAAATAATAATAAAACCACCCCAACTTATTACTGTTGCTGCCATGGAAACTGAACTACGAACAATAACTACTTGCCAATTTCTTCTGGCTCCTACACTGAATAAGCCTAAAATATTGACATTTCAAGGACAGGAATTGCTGTCAATAACTAAATATTTTGCTATTCTGGGATTCATCAGCACATTACCTTGGAGGTGTTTCGTTCCTAAACCTTCGTGATACTCTTTTTTTTTTTTTTTTCCTGAAGTACAAGACATTGTAAGTACATGATGCATGTTGTTATGGAAAGGCAAATAATTTTTACATGGATAAATCAATTAAAGGGTCGATCTAGTCCTGAAATTAGGAGTGTATTCACTACATTTTATTTATGTTTATAAAGGACAATGCTTTTATAAAAAGAAGAAATACATGAAATTTGTAGGTGTGCCTAGCCCTTCACAGCACCGGGGAGCTTATAAGGAATGAAACCTCCTTGTTCAGATGTTTATTGCCACTCAGTTATAATATGCTCAGTGCAGCTGTATCTATATAAGAGGCTTCTGCTGAGACTCTCTTCTTCTGATTCATGGGTGTTTTTTCTCTGTACAGAAGTAGCCAAAACATTTCTGCCCAATAATAATGTAAGGTTTACAATATATTTTTAATAGCTTGCAGTTTGGACTTCATCTGGAAATGAAGGTGCACTTATTTTAGAATAAGGCTTTCAGTATGCTTTCACCATTTTTTTCCACTTCAAAAACAATAACTGAATCCTAAACTTACTGAAATGAAATGGCAGCATTCAACTCTTGGTTTGGCAAAAATTTTTACTTGTTAAAATTTAGAATAACATAGGCAAAATTAACCACAGGAAAGTTTGTATCTGTGGGGGAACAGGTATCTAGACTCTTCTGGCAAGTAAAAGGTGAGAGAATCCACTTCTGTTTTCCTTTGCCTAGATTTACAGTGGGTGTTCTTGTTGAAAAATATCTCTTCAGTGAGAGCTGGACATTCTTTTTTTCAAGTTCCTCAAAATATTCTCCATCTTCATCTTTCTCACTCTGTGTTTAAGGCATATGGTATTCTTCCCAGTAATTCTCTCTGTCAGATGTTAATTTGAGTATTCTCCTATATGCAACAAAAAGAGATACAATTTAAATATCTTTCAACTTTGTCCTACAACATCTCAGTGACAGCAATATTCTTGATGTGGGTTGGAGAGAAAAAGAAAAGTGATGGGGCAGAATGGGAGCTGAAGGTCTTTGAAACCTGAACGACCAGGTGGGATCCATCCCAGGGTGATGAGGGAGGTGGCAGATGAGGTCTCCATCTTTTACCAACAGTCCTTCTCACTGGTGAGGTTCCAGATGACTGGAAGCTGGCAAAAGCGACACCCATTCACAAAAAGGGTAGGAAGGAAGATCCTGGTAATTATAAGCCAGATAGCCTGACCTCAGTAACCTGTAGGGTAATGAAGCAGTTTATATTGAGTCATCACACAGCACTTCCAGAATGGCCAGGGTATCAGACCCAGCCAGCATGGGTTTAGGAGGGGTAGGTCATGTTTGACCAACCTGGTCTCCTTTTATGATCAGGTGACCTGCCTGGAGGATGGGGGAAAGGCTGTGGATGTTGTCTATTTGGACTTCAGCAAGGCCTCTGACACTGTCTCCCACAGCACACTCCTGGATAAGCTGGCAGCCAGGACAGGAGCTTGGACAAGGAGCTTGGACAGGAGCACTCTTTGCTGGGTTGGGAACTGGCTGGATGGGCGGGCCCAGAGAGTGGTGGTGAACAGTGGGGGCCAGTCACCAGTGGTGTCCCTCTGGGGTCTGTGCTGGGGCCAGTTCTGCTTTATATTTTTATAAATTAATAATATTTTTACTGATGATATGGATGAAAGTATTGAATCTTTCATTAGTAAATTTGCAGATGACAATAAGCTGGGAGCATGTGTCAATCTGTTGGAAGGCAGGAGGGCTCTGCAGAGAGACCTGGAATTGTTGGATGGATGGGCAGAGTTCAATGATAAAGTTTAATAAGTCCAAGTGCCGAGTCCTGCATTTTGGCCAGAAAAACCCCATGCAACGTTATAGGCTGGAGATGATGTGGCTGGACAGTGCCCAGGCAGAAAGCGACCTGGGGGTACTGGTGACAGCAGCTAAGCATGAACCAGCAGTGTGCCCTGGTGGCTGGACAAGAAGGCCAATGGCATCCTGTCCTGTATCAGGAATGGTGTGGCCAGCCGGAGCAGGGAGGTCATTCTTCCCCTGTTCTTGGCACTGGTGAGGCCACACCTTGAGTGCTGTGTCCAGTTCTGGGCCCTTCAGTTTAGGAAGGACATGGAGTGAGTGCTGTGTCCAGTTCTGGGCCCCTCAGTTCAGAAAGGATGTTGAGGCGCTTGAGCATGCCCAGAGGAGGCAACGAGGCTGGTGAGGGGCTGGGAACATGAGCCCTGTGAAGAATGACTGAGGGAGCTGGGGTTTTTCAGCCTGGAGAAAAGGGGACTCAGAGGTGACCTTATCACTCTCTACAACCTCCTGAAAGGTGGTTGTAGCCAGGTGGGGGTTGGTCTCTTTCTCCATGCAGCAACCGACAGAACAAGAGGACACAGTCTTAAGCCGTGCCAAGGGAAATAGAGGTTGGATATTAGGAAAATGTTTTCTACAGAAAGGGTGATAAAGTACTGGAATGATCTGCCCAGCGAGGTGGTAGAGTCACCATCCCTGGATGTGTTTAAAAAGAGATTAGATGTAGCACTCAGTGCCATGGTTTAGTTGAGGTGTTAGGGCATGGGGTTGGACTCGATGATCTTGAAGGTCTCTTCCAACCATGTGAGTCTCTGTGTGATTCTTTGTGTGACCCCTTAATTATGAATGTACGAATTTTTACGCAATTGTCCAATACCATTTCTTAAAGATCTTTTCAAGCAGAATGAATGTTTAAAAAAATAGCCATGGAAATCACAGATGATAGGGAAAACCATTTACTGTCAGAAATGCTCTCTAGAAAGAGACAGTGATTTTCCTATAGTATCATTTCTAAATGGTTTTGCAAGTTTACTTCAATGGGTGAAGTGCATAATGGGTGTGATAACCTGGAGGAGGAGATGCTATGTTTCAGAATACTAGCAGCTATAAATACCAAAACCCTCAAAATTAACACCTAAATTCCCAAACATTCCCAATTCAATTAGGTTCTTTCTTACCAAAGAGTTTTGTAAATTCATTTCAGCCATTTACAGGAGCCACTGGAATTTCTAGTATTTCCTTTAATGCAAAACTTTCCAGAATAGAATAGAATAGAATAGAATAGAATAGAATAGAATAGAATAGAATAGAATAGAATAGAATAGAATAGAATA
>VZUI01004266.1:0-51281 GCA_013401135.1 Cettia cetti
GGCACGGCACAGAGCGCACATCAGGGCACGGCACAGAGCGCACATCAGGGCACGGCACAGAGCGCACATCAGGGCACGGCACAGAGCGCACATCAGGGCACGGCACAGAGCGCACATCAGGGCACGGCACAGAGCGCACATCAGGGCACCGCACAGAGCGCACATCAGGGCACGGCACAGAGCGCACATCAGGGCACCGCACAGAGCGCACATCAGGGCACATCGCTGCGCCCCACGGCCCAGCAGTGTGCGTCCTTTCACAGCGTTTGTTCACAGTGTGAAAATATTTAACAGAAAGGATGGGAAGATCAGGGGTTCTGATCTGCAGCATGCCTTTTGCTGTGCTGGCATTGCAGGATTCTATTTGTGTCCAGCATTTAAGAGCTCAGCAGCTCCAGTGAGAGGATGTACAATTTACCAGTGGGCAAGACTCCAGTTGCTCCACATCAGCAGGCAGCCAGAGGCTATGCCAAGCAGAGCTTTTCAGCTTTTTGTATGTTACTTATGATGCTGGTGAATGAGACAGGAGCTTTGACGAGTGCTCACCAGAGAGACAAAATTGCTAGGACACAATCAGCAGCAGGAAAAGGGAAGAGAGGTTCATCTGTGGACAGCTAGCAGTGAGGTGGGAGACCAGAAAATGCATTTGCAGAGTGAACAGCATAGGAACATGGAAAGAAAGGGATGTGCAGTTGGGTGTATCCTTCCAGGAAACAGCAGAGTTGGGCCAGTCAAGAAGCATGACTAAGTGTGTATTACTGTAAATCTGTGCCTGTAGATGAATGTGCACTTTCAAATAGTTCAGGTTGCTGCACGGCTTAACTATTGAAAAGCCTCACAACCTCTCCTTTGCTTTAAATGTTGAATCACACCTGTAACTGTTAGGAGCCAATAAACTTCATTAAGATTTGTGCTGATCTGTACAGCCTCACCTTTCATATTTGAAGTGATTGTCTGCACTGCTTTTGCACTTCAGCTACTTTAGTTATTCTGGATTTTCCAGGAGACTTTTCTGTATCTACACCTTATAATTAATATGTATTTTAAACCACAGGTTTTTAATGTATATAGACAAGTGTTCCAAAGTTCAAGCAAACCCAAAATGTGCCTCCTGAAGTTCTGAAATCTTCTTTGGATGTATTACAAGTGTGTAGGTTTACAACCCTTAACATTATTCCCAGTTTGATTTGGATAACACAGACCCATTTCTATCAAGTGAAAACCAGACTGGACTTACAGGGAGGCCCACCCCTTCAGAAAAACCCCACAAAACCCCCCAACAAAATCCCCTGCAAATAATAGGGGGAAATTTTGCTGTTTAGAAAACGAACACATTTCCAAACCAAATGGTTTTTACCTGTTTCTGGAAAAAAAACAACTTGAAGCAGTGGGTCCTCATGAACTTCACTGAACCTCAACAAGAAAAGAAGTTATCTGAGAAGGCAGATCTGTCTGTGGCAAGCAAGGAGCAGCTAGAGTGTTGCAACTAAACTTTCATCTTCGTTTCTGCATTCCTTGGCAGGGATCTTAGAATCTCCATAACTTTATAAAGTCTCCCTTATTTATCAAAACCCTTTTGAGATTTTTCTTCTTGGTACAAGGAGAAAGGAAGGAACAAAGTCTCTTGGAGCCAAAAAAATGGAGTAAAAAGTGGAGCTTTTCCTTCACTTAGACTGACTGCAGTAGTTGTCACTCTTCCTCTTCCCCAATGCTCCTTCCCCAGGCCACCTGTTCTGTTCAGTGTCTTTGCAGTAAGGAGAAATATCAAGTGATAAAATTGGACAAAAGGCCTTTTGTAAAGCAATGCTCATGCCTTATACTTTTTTCATTAATTTTATTTTTAATTTATGTCAGGCTTTTTAGAATGTAGCATAACCACAAATACCTTTTTTAGAAAATGTGCTGACTTGTTTCTTGTAACAGACATGAGTGTTAGTTACCAGGCTGAGATAGAGCAGAAGCCGTTAACGCTTGCTATTTAAAAAAACCCCAAACAACAAAACCCTTCAGAAGGTATTCGTGATTCAGCACACCTTTTTCAATGGAGTATATGAAGGCAGAGATTCTGACTGGTCCCTAGCCAGAGAAAAGACGTGTCCTAATGTCTTTACAAACAATTTGATGGGTGAAGGTATGAGAGTGTTAACGTCTTTGGAATGGGTCTTAACGTCTCTACCAGCCTCAAGCAGCAGGTTTGTTCCTGGGCCCAGGCAGCTTGGTTCCTGAAACAGGCAAGGGTCTGCACAAGCCTGAGTTTCTGAATGCTGGGCTAAAGTGACAGGTTCAAGGGGGGATATGTGGTAGACAGTGCAGAGAGGCTGTACCTTCCTAGTACCTCAGCCAAGGGGGAAAGGAAGAGGGCAACTTGTGGCTGGGAGTTCAGGATAAAAGAAGGCTGTGCCCTCCGAAACCTCGAGAGAGAAAACCCCACGTGCCCCAGGGACTCTCTTCCTCCCTTTATTCAAATAAAGTTGCAGGACTCCTCAGTCTCCTTTTCGGACATAAACCTCTGGCATTTGTGGATTAGTTTTCCTGACTCTAGGATCTGATACTGCAAGGCACTGAGCAGTGCAGCCCTCCTGTCATTGTGATAGAAGAGCAGTCAGCCTGTTGCAGCTTTTGGACCTTTCCACTATCAGCAGTACCATAAGGCAGTAGAAAATTTGATCTTGTATGGCAAGGGTTGATTTATCTTTTCAGTGACAAAGGTATTGACTTAATTAATTTTTGTATCCTTAAAATAAAAGGTAAGGCAGAGACATGCTCAGTAGCTCAACATCCTAATTTTAAATGAGGAAAGATTCTCCCACCCTGTGTTTATGGACCAGCTGTGTATGACTGAAGTGTCATGTTTCATTCTGACCCCAACATACAAGGAATGTATCTATGTGAGGGGCAGCCACTGTTGCATCTCTTTGTAGCACTGATTTCGGACAGAGGGTTTAGCTTGGTTTTAGGTAAAATTTAAGTGCTTCCCCTTTAACTTCATTACATGCTTCTCTGTAACCTGTTCTCATCCTAGAGGAATTTCATATTAAAGCTAGAAGATTAGAAAATCATATGAACATCTAAATATATTTGAAAGCAGTAATGAAAAGGTAATTTCCTTCTTAAATAAACACAACATTTGAAGCAGAATAATATTTTAATAAAATTAAATCTAAGTATTCACAAAGCATTATGCACATACAGTACATACTGTATTTAAAGCCTACAGACCTTAGATCATTTTATTCTAATGTAGTCAGCTTTGGACACAAGCTAAGCTTACTCATTTTGTAATAAGAAAGTTTACAATTGTTCCTGAAAGTGATTTTACATATATACATATATATATATATATATCTATCTATATCTATACTCCTACATGTAAGTGTAGGTATATACACACACTTGTGTGTATGTGTGCATATAAATATATATACACATACACATACATACACACCTATGTACATCTATAAAATACACACATGCACACATCCAAGGTGTGTGTGTATGAACATTGTAGAGGGGCTGGTCAGTACAAAGAGGTAACTGCAAACAGCCACCCTAATAATTATAAACCAAAAATGTGTAAAATATTTTTAAATTAAAACAGATTGTTAATAATTTGTATTGAACAAAAGGAACACAGTCTTCTGCATTACATAGAAATTAGGTTTATTGCATTTGATTATGTTTGTGTGACAGATGAAGAGTACCTGTCTGCTCATCACAGCTGAATTCTATGATGCAATTAAAAAAAAATAACAATACAAAACCCAAAAACCAATATGTGGTGGAAACAAATGATTCAATTTAATGCAGTTTTGTGGATGTGACCTATGGTGATACTTTCCACCATATGGCAGTTTTCCTCTCTGGTAAAATACTGCCCTACTTCAACTAGTTTGGAAGGAGGCTGTTTTCTCTGTCCTAATTGTTTCAAGCCCAGAAGACTTGGATACCTTATTCTTTCTCTAGATTCAGACTCATTGTGATTCATTAGAAAAAGCTCACTACAAGAAAGATAAATCAATTTTCAAAAGTGAGCTAGAAGAGCATTTTTCTTGAATTTTAGCTTGGTCAGGTAAGAGTTTCTATGTGAATTATTGTTATTGGTCTTCTATTTGCTCTGAAGATATATCCACAATAAAATACTATTTCCATGACAGCAGTAAATTGTAATCTCCATGCAACGTAAACTGTAATTTCAGAACATGCATGTTATTAAAAAAAATAAAAATATAAGGTGCCTTGAGAATGCTGGCAGTTTTACATTTGGAACATACAGTTAGTGTGTATATATATATATATTTACAACAGAACTGCTCAACTTTACCATACAAGCTTCAGATTTAGGAAAATATACAGTACTTTTGCATATAATGGTATATTCCTTGTAGCCCCTGAGTCAAGTATAGAGGATTTAAATACAAAAAAAAAAAAAAAAAAAAAAAAAAAAAAAAAAAAAAAAGAAAAAAAAAAAAAAAAAAAAAAAAAAAAAAAAAAAAAAGGAGAAACAGCCATTAAAAGCACTTACATTTTTATGTGAAGTAATAGTATAAAAGTACTATTTCCCAGGAAGACCAGGATCAGAAACATGCCTATGAAGACTTAATATTCCTACAGTGCTTAGTGAAGATTCTGGCAAGGAAGGGTGCCTAATTGGTGGGAGATAAGTTTTACAAGGCTGTGGGGGATGCTCTACAGACTGGTCACGTTCTTGGTCTAAAAAAGAAGCTAGGTTGTCTTCTGAGGCTGTGTTCAGATGCACTTCACTTGAGAAGGATTCTTTGGATTTAAGTTTTGATTTTTCAACATCTGAAATTTCAGGACACTGTAAGGGAAGAGAAGAAACAAGATGATAGTAATTACCATCCCTTCCAGGCCCTTGTTCTGTTCAAAATTAGCACATTCAGATGGTTCATGGAAAACCATTTTTGAAAATTAAACAGTGTACTGAAATATTTCTTACATGGCACTGCATTTGATTTAATGTAATTGAATGCAATTCTGCTGATTAATTGTAGGAGTCTGGATATCTTTTCTTTCCCTCAGACTTACTAATATGACATCAAGATACACATATAAGCAGCCCTTTCTAAAGGACTGATTACTCTCGAGACCCAGTCTAAGAGCATGGATCTCAACATTCTTGAATATGAAGTTCTGTTTTAGAGCATAACTCCAGAATTGCATAATTCTGAGCATTCTAACCTCTCGGATTCCTTTTCTGCTAACTTTTGTGAAAAAAATGACAATAAAGTAAATCTGTCTGATTATAAGATAATTGGATGAATCTCTACAACCCTCATAGAAAGTGTGGCCTCTGAAACTGTGGTGTCTAAGCCCTCTGTGGAAAGGCTAGGTCAAAATAATAATTTCATATTCCTTAAACAATGAACCAGCACCTAGATTGGTGTGCATTTCTTCCTCATAAGATAAAAAGTTTAGGAAACCTCTTTTGATCTTACTGGACATGTACTTACCTGAGATGAAGGACTGAAACTTCTGTCTGTTTTAATTGATGCTGCAGGCTGAAGCTTTTGTATGACCCGTACTGCTGGCTCTTGATACTCTGCACTTGCTGTCACCATGCTATAGGCAGGTGGAATGAGTGCTGACTGCCTTTGCAGAAGCTGCAGGATGGTTTGGATATCAGCAGTCATTTGGGATTCAAGCCTAGAGGAAGAACACAAAATCAGTTAGCTGATGGCCAGGAACAGGTGTATTTTACACACTGATTACAGAGGCGTTCAAGAGGGACCTGCAGTCTACCACTAAAACCATTGCTTGCTGTGGCATGACCATGTCTTAAATAGGAGAGAACAGCAGAGGGAGTACGGAGCCCTTCCAAAGCTGCTGTCTCTCTCTTTCCTTTGCAGAGCATACCTGCGAGATTTTCTCTGGTTTTTTGCTACACTAAAAATGAATTCATCACTTTGCCTTAGGTTTGCAACAAGAAGCAATGCGGGAGACTGGATATCTGGTTGAAAAAAAACAAAACTGGAATAGATGTATTCTTGTAACTAAAATGATTTGTGCTGGCTGGGCATAGGACATTATTTTGATGCATCTGACAATGAATTCTGACATGCTGATACAATGCACTGAACTAAACAGAAACCACATTTGTGTTTTTCCACAGTTAGAAAAAGAAAGATGCTTCCAAAACCATTAAAAATCCAACTGCCCAATTATCATTACTGTGAAAATTTATTCAAACTTATGCCGGCCTCAGAATTAATATCAGCATTTATGAAGTTCAAATTTTGTACTTTTAACTTTTTTTTTGCCTTTTCATATATTTGTATATGACTTCTGAAGCACTTGAGCTGATTATGTTCATACTTACAATTCCATAGCATTGAAATGATTTTTAAATGGTCTTGCCAAAATTTGTGACAAACCCAGGAAAAGGTAATGCCTATTGTACCTTCCCAGCTGCTGGAAGGCTGCAGCACACGCTGACAGATGGTAATGCAGATAATACAGCCTTCTGTACAGCAATTGAGTTTCTGACAGGATAAACAGATCTTTGTCAACAGCCTTTAATGTTGTGAGTGTTACTACTTGGGCTTCCTACAGTAGCAGAATTGATCCTGTGCTGTCAGATTTTTGCTTTTACCACTGATGTTATTTTTTATCCTGTTGAAGTTGTCCATTGCCTCTATAATTTACTTATAAAAGCATCTATGAAATTAACCCAAAAGGTATGACCGAAGTGTATTTGGGATGCTGTTTCTTCCTTTATCAGGAAAAGCTGGTTTTGTGGCATCAGCTCTCAGAAAAAAAGGTCCAAACACAAACTTCTATTAGAGTCAGATATGCCCTACTTGCCCTCTTGGTCAGCTCCTCAGGATTCTTTGCTACTTGCAAATGTGCTGTTCTCACACAAGTATGGTGCTGATGCCATAGGGGGAAATGCTGTAGGAACAGCAGCATGCCATCATTCAGAGAACTTCCATCTCCTAAAACTGGGCCTTAACACCTCAGTGAATAAAAGGAAGCATTGAAGGATGTGCATTCAAGATTATTTTTGACTTTTAATTAACTCTTAAATTACTCTCCTCTTACTTTGTTAGTACTTGAAAGTTTCCTTGTATTTCAAATGAAAAAGTGTCTCTGGTAGTGTTTATTCATCATCATTGCATATAGTGTTTATTCATCATCATTTCCCATTCTCCAAAATTTAAAACAGATCCATGTTACCCAAACAAACAGAAGAACAGTAAATGCTTGGCACATAGTCTCCATGAAATTCCAATTGCTTAAAGAAGAGAAACAGAGATAGCTCTAGGGACATATTACTTGTACAGTGGCTTTCCAGCCCCCTATGTCAATATAATAATTGAGTATTATGCCAAGCCTCTAACTTATGGAAAAATTCTGGGAGAAGTCACCATGCTTCTTAAGCTAGCAGGTCAGATATAACAGAAGAAGAAAAGGATATTGTCTGTTACATTCATAGAAAGCCCAGAAAGGCCCCAGATCCCAAAAGCATGAGAAGTTTTAAAAATATGAGAAGAATAAAGTGATTTAATAGAATACATAATTTAATTCTTAGTTTATCAGCAACAATTATATTCTCACATGGAAGAAAATACTTGCATGATAAAAGTACCTTAGAGGTAGAACTTCAGTTTCGAGAGCTTAAGGTTTCAAGAAAGGAAATGATACCAAAAGACTACATACTGTTGGTGGCAATCCTGCAGGCATTTAGTTATGTGACATTTACAGTTACATAGATTACTTGACTTTACTGTAATTAGAAATTACAGCAGTTTAGGGTTAAGTGTTAAAAATGTCTTTTTAATGCATTATGTCATATTCAGAAATGAAAAATACTGTTGTTTGATTTGCTTCTGGTGGATGAAGGAATCAATATTCAGTTAACCTGGCTTTAAACTGATTGCTAAAATATACAGCACAGAATGCCAGTGAATAACTACTAAATTATAATTAGGACTGAGTGTGTGTCATAGTAATTGTCATGAAAAAATATTTTAAGTAATGGAATTACAGAGTAGAAATAATGAAAAAAGCCATAGTCCTGAGCATAGGGCAATTTAAACTGAGGTGCTTCAGTACAACTTCTTGGTTGGTCTGAAACAGCTAGCTGAGGAAAAAGGCTCTACTGCAAAGCTATTCAGAGTAGCTAATGTGCATACCTAGAGGTAAAAGATCTGAATATTCTGGCAAAATATTAAAAATTGTATACCCAGATTACCCAGGATTGATTTTTCCAAGAATCTGGAAAGCCTAACTTAGGTGAAATATAGGCTCCTCAGAATACATACAGACAAAAAAGTGATATTTCTGTCAGACATATTTTTGTACTTTTTAGCTTCTGAAGATCCGAACGCTTTTGGAAACTTCCTGCACAAACTCCTTCCTCCTGTAGCATCATCAACATCAGTTGTATTCTGTACTCTTTCATGCATAGGATTTTCTCTTTTTATTTTTACCTGTTGAGTTGTTCTTGAAGTAAATCTAATCGATTCTCCACTTCTCCGTATATAAAATCACTTTCAGTTTCACAGATTCCCCATGTAACATGGGATAATGCTGGTTGAACTGTGGAGTCCTGGTACTCCTGGATGTTCTCCTGTTCCCAGTTTCTTTTGGTGATGTCTAATGAAAACCAAAACATGAAAGTATAGAATTACATATATATATATAGTTAGAGAGGCGTTGGCACCTCTCAAGAATCCCACTTAGCCAGTTTATCAATGCTCTGAAAGTCAAATTGGTACATTGGCACAATGACTGAACATCTCTCTTTGTTCCTTACTACTCCTTAGGGAAAGATAAAAGTGGTCACATACAGGCTAACATTTTGAAGCAGTAGATAAACAAGAAACTTTTTCTAGTCAGCATCATCAGAGTTCCACCACAAATGGCTTCTCTTTAGTTTGATTTCTATTATTTTACAAATGGATCCCAAATTTTCTCTAGGTGTTCTTTTTAGCAATTTTTTATTCATTGAAATGGAAATTTTTGTTCCAATCTAAAGGCATTAAATGATGTACTTGAATGTCTTTGATAGTGCACTTCAGAGGTGACTAAGATGCCTTCTCTTGCCCTTGGATGTGCTACTGAATTATATTCATGGCTTAGCTCTTTGGTGTAAAAGAAGGATTTGCTGCACTGGGCACGTGTAGAGTGCATTGGAATGTCCCCTCTAGAGCAAGGTGCCAGGCCTCAGGGAGCTGCCATTCTTGCCCATAACTGGAACACTACTTGTCTGTGGTTGGTGAAGTGTAATATGTTTTCTCTGAGACTAGGGCCATTCAATGCAGCTCATACTCCTTGCAAAAGGATACTGCTTTTTATTTGCATAAAGAAAATTGATTTTCATTGATGTAGCTTTTAGCATCACTACTCTCCCACCCAATCTGTTCACCACTGTGTAAAGTACATGTCTGAAACTCTTATGATACTGTAGGGTGAAAGGTGCCTGTTCATTTTGTTTAATGATTTGGGACTCCTAAAAGAATGAAATACTCAGCATTGTCAGGTCAGCCAGAGATCACTTTGATATTAAAGGAAGATTCATGATAAACATGAAGTATCTAGAAACACTTGCTATATGAGTAATTTATATTAATTTCTTTACCTGCAGCCATATGTAAAAAAAAAAAAAGACTATGATTATTCCAGGTCTCACCCTATACATGCTGTGCTGTGTAAGTCAGTGTAAGACAGTGTAATTTGCAGTGTCCAAGGAAAAGCTGGAAAGCTCTCAGCAAACTGAACAGAGCATACGATGAAAAATTAAAAAAAGTTTCAAACTAGAAGTTTAAGTGCAATGGATTTGTATATACAGTAGTAGCCTTGTAAGCAGTGAATTTCAGGAGCATTTCCCTGCTTTTTAATGTCCTGTAAAAACATGGATGTTGTAAAAAAAAGATGCTGGCTATTTTTCACAATAAGTCACTTAAAATCACAGATTTTCAATGCCATGGATTATCCCAGGGAAATCACAGCTGTTTTTGTCCCAGAATATGTATTTGGAGACTATTGTAATAGTAGCTTAATTTGTGACAAAGCAAATGATTTGACACTGAAACAACAAAATAAGTTCACAAATCATAAGCAAGTTAGTAGTCTATAAAATATGGTGTTTTACTCAGCTAAGCATCTTTTCTGGTATTCCATATTCATTAGTAACTCCGGAAAAGCCCATCAGCAGTTACAGCTTTCTAACCAGCTCTGGTTTGCCAGGGCTTGAAGAATCTTAGACTGAGTACTAAGTCAATAAATGTATAACTAGGTTCACTAGAACAATTGAAGAATCAGTCTTTTAGCCCAAGTAATGACCAAGTGAAAATAACAGTTTTCCTTTCTATATAGTTAGCAGCTACAGAAAAATTCTCAGATCTTCACAAAAGAGCCATATGTTTAAAAGCTAAAAGTTGCATTCTAGAATTTTGAGAGAGGCATTTATAATGTTTCTGCCAAAATTATACATTATTAACAGTCTTTCCATTCATTGAAGTAATGACCAAAACTTAAAACAAAACAAAAGATAATTAAATATGTATCAGTCACAGCAGTAATGAATTGGAGTAGCTTTATACAAGTGCATTTTTATCCAAGATTTATAAGGTACCATAATATATGAGGATACATAAAAGCAAAGTTTTTTTCACAAGTTCATTATGTTTGTAACTGCTCTTATGCTAAGTTATAATCAATCTCTAATAGCAGGAGTAAGAATTTAGTTTAAAATATATATATCAGGAAAAGCTAATCTTACTGACCTTGAGCATTTTATAAATGTTGCAAGAAAGCTCATTACCTTGCGTAACATTACTAGAAGTGCTAAATTACAAAGTGGAAAAAGATTGTGGTCTTAATCGAAATATGTAACCTTTAGATATGCTAAATTTAGCTCAAATAAAATATGCAATAGGTTGCCTTGGAAAATGTTGCTATAGCTGCAAGGACACATTTCTGGCTATTGGTAGGGGAAAGGAAAGGTTTCCAACTGCAGTTTGTATGCAACAAGTTTATATGGTGCAGATTTATGGGGCCTTAACTTGAAGAGACCAGGCCTCACATATTCATGCCTCTGAGATATTAAAATCATTGTTTGGTCTGATTAATCATTAGATTTATTTAAAATGATAGCCTAAAAGCCTAAAAGTTTATTGAATGATGGTTAAATGGTTAAATTGTCTCAATGGAAACTGCTGAGGAAAACAGCATTAAACAATAAATATGTAATTCTTTTCTTCAGACTGAAAGAATTACAAATGAACTTGCAGCAATATTTAAATTGTATATTAATACAGGGGGTTTCATTAATTTCCTTTCACATCACTGAGAAAATTAATATTTTAGTATACTAGATGTAATTTTAATTACGTGATTTAACTCTATGTAAAAGTATGAGATTGCTTAATAGTTCTTGAGCATTTGTCATATACAAAAGCTCAAATCTTTATTCATGTGTGTTACTTATGGAAGTCAGGATTTTTTTTTTCTGTGTGGTATAATGGCACTCCTTTAACCAACAGGTGCAGCAAGATACAATAGCATTCTTTCAAGCTATTATGATTTTTTTCTCACTTAATTTTTGCTGTGCCTTGTCAGTGCAGTGAATAAAATTAGTTATCTGAAAACATATTTTTGGTGCAAGTGCAACTATCACTAGGTTTAGCTGGTCTGGCTCTCATTACCTTTAATTTTTTACTGTCATTCAACCCTGGCACAGCAAATACCCTTTGGGAGTACTCTACTGCTTTGAGTGCAGAATCTTCCAAATGGAGAGATCATCAAAGGGCACTCAGTGAAGTCCAATACCAGTGAACAATTTAGAAGAGTTTGTTTAAATTACTTAGGTAGTTCAGCTACAAGACGGTTGGTAGCAAAACCTAGAACCTTTTAAAGATTCTACAAGCCAGTTCTGTAATCCAGTTCCCATTGAATTAAATGATATTAACCCTTTTGAGAAATAATAATTTTTGGACCTAAGATATTTTTTCCTAAGCTTTTAAAATAAATATTATGTAAAGAATCAAGAGAACCATTCAGAAAATTTTCTTAAGACTAAAAAGATGTCTACTCAAACTTTACTAAATAGAAACAGCTGGATTACCTTTGCAAGAACTGCTTCTTTTGTCAATAAGAATTTCTTCTGTGTCATGATCCATTTCTTCAAAGTCCATCTCTGTGGTTTTCTCAGTTACAGATGGATAATCACCTATCCCAGAGAACAGAGGCTTTTGCTCATCTTCAATGGAGGACACAAAAGATGATGACCCACTTTTTTTCTCCTCAAAATGTTTCTTAATAGATTGATAGTATCTGTTGCTGTCTCCTGACGGTTCAGGATCACTCTGATCATTCTCCTTGAAGTAATCTGTGAAAGTGAAATAATTATGTACAAAAATAAGCAATTCTTGAAAGTTTATTCTAGTTTATTATGGTCTGAGGATGGACATGATTCTTATATCAAGTAGGAGGTTCACTGTCTATTAGAAAAAAATACTTTAAAGCCTTTTTTTGATTCTTCTATCAGAGGAGTTTTATATTTCTTTTGAAGTCCTGGAAGACATTTATGTGTATGTAGTAAAAATTCTTAGTCCATAAACCATAACTCATTTTGCAAAACTTGTCTGTATCAAAGCAATAAAGCCTTTATCCAACACCTGTGCTTTATCCAACAAAGGCTTTATCCAATCCTCCTGTTTACTCTTTCTTTTTTCAGTGAGGATGAAATTTGAGGAAGCCTTATATTCCTAAGTTTACAAAATATGAAATATTTCATTCTGTCTTCCAATTTCTCTCATTACTGGGCATTTATTACAGTCTTGACAGGCTAACAGGCATGTAAGTTAGACTTGGTATCAGAAATACTTGTTTAAGTTATTCTCACATGAGAGCATATTTGTTGAGTATTGTTTTTCCATAAGAGGCATATGTATTAATCAACCACTCATCCCCAAAATTTCTGGGCCCACCTAGCTAGAGAGCATGTTTCTCCATATTTATTACAGGATTGATATGATAGAGAGAAAGAAAAGGAGGGTGTTCCTAGTCTGACTTATGGGATCACCTCAAAACAACTTTGAAAAGCAGCCCAAATTCCTTGGCCTTTAGATACAATTCTCTGAACATCCAATCTTTTGAATAACAAAAGTAAACAACATTCTGTGATATATATGGTAGCAGTGTACCAGTCAGGTTGAGAATGAACCTTTCATTAATCATATTCAAGGTCCATAGTGAGCAGCAGCAGATTTAGTCCTTTTAAGAAATGGCAAGTAAGCCTAGATTTAAAGCAGATATCTTTAAAAACATATTGTAAAACTTAAATAGGATTTAAACCCTAAAATGATTATTTATTAATATAGAGACGTCTTGATCTCTTTTCAGCATAAACTTGAAGCTAATATCCAATTCAATATTTGGTTTTACCTATTTTTAACTGAAATGTCAAGATAATTTCAGTTCTGCTATTTATTTAAAACACATTTTAGCAGGGTAGTCTCAACATCACATAAATACTGTAACTAGTTTGCATTAACTTCCTGGGGAGACAGCATGATTTCCCATCTGCTTTGTGCTAATTACTAATCAACATAGTTCTGGAATGTCTGTAGTCTTTATAGCCTACAGCAGTGGCTAACCCAATATTCCGTATATTCCCTAGGTTTCTTCTCTGTTTTCTGGTCACTATAAGGAAATGAAGCTGTGGCTTCATCTAATTGTCTTTGCCTGCACATAAAAGGAATGTGATATCTATAAAGAGCACCCTTCAAGGGTCCGAAATCTGTGAGCAGTGAGGGCAGGTAAGGGGGAAGAAAAAAACCCCAGTAACAAAGCAAGATAAACCCAATAGCAAAGCAGGCCTCCCGTACCTGTACCCTCTAGAGTCTCCAAGGGCAATTAACACAACCCCAAACCAAGTGACTTTACTGGGCTTTTGTTAAGCAGGACTACTGGCTCTAAGTGTTACTGGTGATCCTCAGTTGCTGCAAAATTGCCAAAACAACTGCAAATTGACTGGCAGTGAAAAGCTCATGGGGGATGCTCAGACTCAAGACTCAAGTGTCATGTTCTTGGCAATTCCATCTCAAAAACAGAACAAAAGCAAAAGAAAGCTTCATAGAAAATTTTATTATGGATATCTCCCATGGCATTTATTGTGGGAATATATTGAAAACATAGTCACGCTACAGTAAATTGTCTTAATTACTTAGTATTTGACTGACTTCAACCTGTGAAAAAGACCTTCTAATGGAAGCTTGAAATTACCAATTTTTAGGGTAATTTTATATGTTCATGGGATTTTGTGCACTAAGAGCTGCTGTAATGAGCACTCTGTGGAATACAAATCAAGCTGTGGACTAATTTTAAGAAGGGGTCATTGAGACTCTAGTGAAATAATTGTTTAGCAGCTGAAATATAGCAGACTGTCTTATCTCTTATATTCATAAAATACTAAAATATTTAGAAACATGAAGCCAGATTCTGCTAATAATTACTCTGCTGTAAAACCAGGGTAGTTCAGTTGATATCACTGCATCTAGTCTCCGTCTATATCAGAACAACAGAACACATTGTTTTCCAAATTCTGTCAAGTACTATGAACTCACTGGCATGAGAAGGAAGGCAGAGATATTTTGAATGTAGTCTCCTGCTTATTGAAATCAGGGAAGATTTGTTCATCAGCTGATCTATTTCAAAATGGACATCTTTGGCTTTACTGCCATTGCTTTATCTTCTAGGCATCTGGCTATACTCAGAGAGTCAAAAGTTGTTTTGCTTTTAAAAGGCTCCTATTCAATGCCAGAGAGTCTTCTCTCTGGAGGATAATCTTGTCATGCTTTGCACCTAGGATAGGAATTAAAAAAGAAACAGCTCCGTTTTATTGACTCTTCAGGACCTGATAATGGTGCAAGCTCTGTACCTCTGCTCAACACCTTAGCGGTGCCTCTGCAGCTCAGTGGAAAGTAAGCTACAAATAATAGATAGGTAAGACTTTTTTCAGAATGTGAATTTCTCCAATTTCTCCTTACTTTTGAAATGAAATTCAATCATTGGTTCGGAATGGATTTTCCAGAAGAGAAGACTTTTCTATCTGCGTATGTATGGATACATTCACTTTCTGCCACACAGAAAAGTGTTCTAAAAGTTTTATTTATCCCTTTCTGTTCTTTTTCCAAATGTAATCATTAAACCCCATTTCCTCTTCTTCCCCCACACCAGTTCTAGTGTTTTCTCTTTCCTTTTGCAGTAAGACAAATTTCACTTTCTGATTCTGAGACAGCTAGAAACTGTTTTACTGAAGATGTTTATTTTCGTAACTTCCTGCTTTACCAAAATGTACAAACATCATTTACACTCTTTATGGGACTGTTTTAACCTGTTATGTGCTTTGGGTGCCTGCCAAGTGTACAGGCAATGTCCTCTGACATTTGCTGTCTGAAAATTCCAAAGTCTTCAAAGTGGTTATCAGAAGGTTTGTGTCCTGCTTTTCACATGTGCATGGGCAACGGAAGGGAAGAAATGGGGTTGTGATAAGTCTGAGTCATAGAACTATGACAGTGAGTCACAGAAATACTGCATTAAATTCCTACTTCATGGGATCATAACCTGTATCATGACCAGAGGTCAGACAGGTTTCTTTTGTATAATATGGTTTGCAGTATTGAAATTTTGCATTATTTAAGTAGTGCCAGTCTGCATAATCTAGAGGTATTTTCTCTTAATATATCAGTCTGCAGCAAACAGTGTTGGTGAAAGTGTCAGCAATATATTACCTATGAAGCAGCATTGTTTAATACTGCTGTAATTTCATTAACTGGAATTTGTCATCATTAATCAATGTAGCCTAGTGTTTCAGAAGGTAGGAAATTTTTACTCCCTTTTCAGCCATCCAATAAAAAAATCCTGTAATATGCTGAGACAAATTCAATTTTGTGGAGGAAATGAGGTGAATGGCTTCCTCACTCCCACAGACAGCAATTTATATTCCAAACCATAATACAGACAATCCTTATCATTGACATTATCTGCACCACTATAAATCTGTTCAGCAGAAATGACATTTTCCCCTTCCTTTGAAAAAAACATATTCTTTTACACTACACCAAATGCATGCTTTGCATGTCTGGAGAGTAAGGAGAATTGCACACTCTGACTTGGACAGAAGGATGGTTAAGGGCTCAGAAGGTCTGGAGATCTTCAGATTCCCTTCAAGTATTTTGGTTCAAGTGTTACAAGCTCTCTCTTGTGTGATATTCAAAAGTATTCCTTGATGGTCATCTATGTTTCTGTATAGGAACAAAGTATTTGCTAGCCATCATGACTATGTGTTATCTGTTCTTTAATTTAAAAATGTTTGTTACCTTGTCAGAGAGCAGAAAAATGCCTTATGTGCCCACCATGGGCAGCAAGTATTTTGAATGAAAAGTCAGTGACCAAGCATTTCAGACAGTATGTTAAATACAATACCACAAACAGGGCTGAAAGAGTGCAAAATTTCAAAATGTCAAAAAATCAAAAGCTGTTGATGAATAATATGAACATAGGTAATAGTTTGAACACTGCCTATGTTTTCTATTGTATAGATGGGGAAGAGCATACACCCAGTCAGGGAAAATGGTAATCCTTATTCTTGGAATCCCTGCTTCTCCCTTAGTGGTGCAAGAACATTATAAGTGATGCATAGTATTTATCTAATATCAAAAAGTACTGGTACTGTGGGCCAGGACCAATATTTGACTCCAGAGATTTCTACTCAAGATGTACACAGACTTAACTTCTCCTCAGAATTCCAATCAGTGAGTTTAGGATCAAAACTGCTAATTAAAATGTTCCCCTTATTTTTTTCCTTGCTGTCAGATTCGTACATAGTTGAATGTGACTGGTAGGGAGTACGTTGTTAGACATAGCTGAATGCTCTCTGATGGATTGGTTAAAGGAAGAGTATCAAAAAGGAAGAGGGTGACAGCTTGTACATAGGAAAATGAAAAGCAGCCCAGTGTCTGGTCATTCAGTGGATAGGTATTGCTACGGTGAACTTTTTTCCATATTGTTCCTTTATCTAAGAATAAAAGAACAAAGTTAAGTAATTTGTTGAGTAATTTGCAAACAGTCTTATGGTAAACAGTATAAGGAACTTTCATGGATTTATTTTCCACTGGGAGAAGGACATGATCCCCATAATCTTTACAAATGCATGACAAGTGATAGGTAACATTCAGCACTTGATTTTGTATGCATTTGAAATGAAAGCTATTCCACCTTTGCTACCAGAAAACTTGTCTGAAAACTGATTTTGCTCTTGTCCATAGAGATGTTTAACCCTGATGTTTCTGGTGTTTCAGAAGGTACTGTAATTTACCCTGAATCCACTTAAACAAAAGTAAGACATCTATGAACCTTGAATTTTAGTGCTTGAGCTCTTGTCTCAGAATCATCTTGGCCTTAGAGTTCTGACTTGTGACATCAAAGCATCAAATGTTTGTCAAAGCCAGTCTTAACTCATGTTCTGACAAGGAACATGTTCTAGGAGGGGTCATCTGTTCAAGAAGACTAACAACTTGAACAAAGCATTCTACCACTTTTCAGCTGAACAGAAATTTGTCTGTTCAATTTGTTCTGAACATCTTAGGCCATGACTGGTGATAAGGTAGACTGAGAACTGTTGCCTTCATAGGCAACATTATGGAAAAAGCACAAATTTAGTGCACGAGAAAAAAGAGAATTAGTTTGAAAGCTTTGCACAGAGTCTATTGGATTACCTGAGAAACTCAGATCTAAATATTTTCCAAATGATCTCATCTGGAAAAATAGAAATTAGTATGGTCAGGAGAAGTCAATGGTCCTAAAGCTCTGAAAACAAATCGAACTATTAAAATCTGCAGTGCACTTTGCATAGTAAGGGTCTCCCCCGTACAGGAAAACCATTTGCAGATCACACATAATACAGCAATAATACTTAGTACAATGAGACAATTAGCATAAAGGCTGTCTTTCACACACACTTTATTTTCTTTTGGTAATCTAAATAATCAAATAGTATTCTGATGGATAGTTGCACTGCAATTCACTTTAAAAGTGGAAAGGTACATTGGCAGCTTTTTAGTTGCAATCAGAGCTAGAGGTAAAGCACACAGTGCCTATTCAGTGACACAGATATTTCTTTAAATTTGAGGACCACAGGATTATACACTTTAGAAATTTGAGAAAGCAAAGTAATGAACCCTGAAGCCATCACATATTTATTAAAAATTTAATTTATTAAAAGCATCAGATTTTTGTGATAAGATTAGAATTGGTTACATGGCTGCAATTTCTCCTTCTGTGAACATCATATTACAGTTATGCCCTTGTTCAGCAGAACTAAAGTGAAACAAAGAACAACTGAAAATAGATAGTTTCTATCAGAGATTTTTTTCCTTAACAATAATCTTTTGAAACACATGAGGTTATATCAAAGCTTGGCCATTTTCACAACATGGCAGAGGCAAGAGGTTTTAAAGCTGCACATGCATTTCCTGAGACATTTCTTAAACCAGTAGAAGGAATTTGTCTGAAGTTCCACCAGGCACTTCAATTTGTGGATCTAGAAGTCCTGCTTCAGCACCTTCAATTACATGTCTGTAGAACTGCCAGACCTCAAAATCCAAAACAATGCCAAAGACTTAAGTGGCTCCTGAAACCTGAGCTGTGCAAGTTCTTGTATTCTTCAGCACATGCTTGTTTTACTACTTCTTCATCACTTTTACTCATTATTCTCTTCAAATATTCCACCTATGTGCAGGACTCCCTACTTAAAAATGTACTGTCAGATATGTGTATGGTATTTGACTAACACCAAGAAAAAATATTGTCTGTCTAGTAGCTATGCAGGAAGATCCCTAATCCTAAGAAAAGTAGGTTGCTAGAAGTCTTTTGGGAAAGCTAAAACATTTTCTCTTTCATTAGTAAAAAGGTTTAAAGTTTCTTTCTGTGATTGTTTTTAATGATGGAAGATTTGCTTAATTCAAAGTTCATCCAACATTTTGGAGGTCATAAGTCTACTATGAGTAGATATGATAGATAAAGCTAGATATAAATATAGATATAAACTAGTGAGATTCCATTGTTACAGAATATCTGACAATTTTGCTGAAAAGTTCTAGTAGATTCAATAGTGATGGTGGAGGAAATGAACTATACTGCAGAGAGTTTGAATTACTGTTCTGTACCAGAGCTGCTTGTGAGAATTTGGAAGTTATTGTGTCCTTTGCTGTGTTTTGGCTTTGAGCTATGAAAGTCTAGGTGATTTTGGAAATAGGGAACAGTAGAAGACACTGAAACCTCCTCCTATCATGATGGACTGAAGTCCTTATGGACTTTTCCATAAGGATCCATGTCCCTATTTTTAAAAGGGCTTAGAAAAGAGCTAGTTTATGAATAATTGAACTTGATACACATTTAAAAAGCCAAGAATTTCAAAGCTGAAGGGCATATAAAATCCTTCTTTTATTCTTTTGTGCCATTTTCAGTACAAAGAGGTCTTAGAGATGGACTGACAGCTTTCTATCTCCATTTTCTTTGTTTTGTCTGTTTTTGTGGAAACTTTAATACTAATCAGATAATGATCGAATTATTAGCTTGCATTTCAAGAAATAATGCTATACTTGAAACCAATCAGAAACAAAGAATTTCAGCAATGCACCTCAGAATGGATTCAGGCTATAGATCAAAATGGTTATCTTATCAAATTTACAATTCTCTTTTCTTTTACAAGGAATTCAGTTTTCACCATAGTACTATTATTACTGTTTTGATTTTTAGAGGATAGCTATGGATACGTGTGACTGCACACAACATTTCGATCAGATTTGGCCTTTAGAGAGAGCCTCTTTGGGAGTAACTCCTGGAAACAAGTCTCTTCTGTGGAAGCTCCCTGAGGTGGCTCCTAGGCACTGTGGTAACAGCAGTAACACTAATAGGAGCAGATGGAACACTGCCCTGGTGGGCTCTCTGATGACCAGGTACTTTTTTGCTCAGGGTTTCATGATTAAGGTAAGTTTTTGGGGACATGTGGTCTCGTTTCCAGCCATATTCTGCCTACCAGCCCATTAGTTGTTTCCTGGCCGTTTAATGACCTAAGACTCTGGTGGAATATTAGAAACTCTTTTCTAATTAAGCCCAAGCCATCTTCATCAGCAAAATACTAACAGTTTAACACAGTTAAATAAGAGCTTCAATTTTTCTCCACATTCTTTCCTTCTGGGGACATGGCACAGTGCTTGGCTGAGCATCTATTATAAAGTAAGCATTTAGATAAGTAAGGTGGGGCACGGGACAAGAATGGGAAAGAACCGGCCACAGCGTGTTTCCCCATTCTCTTAGTACTGCTCCACTTCATAGTTTCAGGCAGGAGAATCAGTTCCTGAAATGTTTCCTTGTCTTCTATGTCTAAACCAAGAGCCATGGCCTCTAGATACTTCGAGTATAATGCTGCGTTAATATGGCGTAGCCTGAAAGACAGCTACAAGCAATGGACACCTAAGGTAGTTACATTAATCAAGATTCAGTTAGAAGTTTATTAGAACTCTGGCTTTTGTGCTTACTTTGAGAATTGATCAGAAGATACTTTTTGAAAAGTCTTATCAGGAAACATAAATCTTCAAATTAAAATTAAGCAATATATGAGTTTACTAGTTAACACTATTTTAATAATTAAGCCCTGCAAAATGTATTTTATATTCCCCTTGATTGTTACAGTGTTTGTTGATGTGGGCAAGTGCAAGCCCCAGGGTAACAAGAGTCTGTGAGAACTTTGTTTAGTGACTGCTTAAAATCACACCCATGGAACTAAAATTTTCTTGTTACAAGTTTCCTGGACCAGCTGTCACCAGAAAAGTCCCAAGAAGGTTAACATTTTTGAGCTGACATTAACAAAAAGTTTAAAAAGTTGCTGGCTAAAGTGATAATGCTTGAACTCCTGAACAGTCTTTTCAAATCCCAAGTTTTCAGGCTCTCAGTTAGTCTCCTTACATCGTGCATTTTTCACTCATATATTGGACTTTATATTGATGTAAACAACTCTAGAAATGCCCTATTCAGCATGGGATAATGGAACAGCACTCAGAACTAGCAGAGCAAAAGAAAGTTCTTGCCTAAATGTATTTCCCTTGAAATTAGATAACTCACACAGAACTGCCAGAAGTAAATGAGAAATGGGCAAGAAACAATGATATTCTGCTCTGCTAAAAATGACAACTGAGTATAGATGGAACAGCTCATTGTCTCAAAATTTTCAGCAGGAGACTAACTAGCCAACCCAGCTGAGAGCTTTGTTTGGAACTGCCAGGCAGGAATGCTGCTAATTTTAAGCAGTCTCAGAGAGTTTCTTGGCTGTCAAGCATCTATGGCAACTGGCTAAGTCTGCACCTGCACCTGTGCAGGAAGTACCATCCATAATTCAGAAAGAAATGCAGTGAATTTCTTTAGGGTGGGAGCAAGCATAAGCTGCTCTGTCGTGCATGCATTGATTTTTGCAGGGGATGTCTTCTGATACAGCAACCAACTCTAGAAGCTAGAGAACAAGCTGGTTCCTCAAATAGTCTTGTAGCCTCTAACATCACACTATGACAGAGCCTTTATTAGCCTTACTAGTTAAGATCAGTTTTTTTGTTGACATAGGATAGAAACGGTGGAATTATGTATATGTGGAGTGAGAAGGTTGTGTGTGGAATTGAAGAATCAGGGGTACTAACTGCAGATGTATAAAAGAGAGCTGTGTTGATTTTGTTTAACCCCTGATAAAACTCGTGCAGGAAGAGTTACCATGGCAACAAGGTCCAAATCAGGCTAGCATGAACTAAAGGCTGAGATAACACAATCCCATTTTTAGCACTCCAAAACAGAAAAAAACATGATGATCACACTAAAGATGTAAAAAATACAATTTCAAGCTGCATAATATACTAGTAGGTCAACAGCTGAAAGTAAAGAATGTCACCAAGAAGAGCATTTACTAAGCATGCCTCTAATAATTACAAAATAAAATATCAAAATGTAACAGTGAGAATTCTGGGATTCTCTATCCTGTTCAAACTGTAGTTCTGAAATCAAAATATGATTTTCATACAACATCTATTTTTTAGCTTTTGGCATACTGTGGCCAGAAATGCATTTTCCACCTGTTTGTTTAGAAACTCTGTCTCTTCTCCTCCAGTTCTGACAAACTCTGCAGGATCATCCCCATATATTTATCATTATAGACTGACTCTGCTGGATCAAAATAAGATGCCACTCCCTCCTACATATAATGGGTTGAAATCCATAGACCATTACTCTACAAACCAGCAGTATCTCTAGTACTCTACAGCCTCATAGAGGATGTGGCAAAGGCCACAGAAAAGTAACACTGAAGGTCTGTGACTATGAGGTGTCTGCTGTGGGAACACATAGGGAATCCGAAAAGAGACCAGAGATGGGCACTAAGCCACTGGGCTAAAAGTGAGCTCAGTACTTGGTAAAGGAATCCTACTTGCTTTATCTTCTCCTCAGATGGACTTTCAATGTACCTCACTTCTGCCTAACCCAGATATTACCAGCTGCTGTACAATCATTGCCAGGACTAAGGGGCTTGCCAGCCTTGCCTCTTCTACCCCAATGGTGCAAGTATTTTTTTCAGAGACAAAACTGTGGGAAATTATATTCTTTCAAAAATAATGCAAATAAATGTTTCAAAGAGGATGTTCAGTGTAATTGACTGGACAAGAACCACAAAAGCCTAGGGGTCTTGGAACCTCACTGACACCTGAGTAGCCTATTTGTAATTCTACAGCAGGCACAACATAAAAGATCATTTCCATCTTGTCTAGGTAGCAGCATATGTTTTCTCCTAAGAAATGTGAAGGTTAGTCAGGCAAAGTACCTCTGTCAACAGTTTCTTTGTGAAGAGCAGATTGAATATTTCATGGGGACATTTTCCTGACAGATTTGTTGTCAGTCTTGGCTTCCTGCCCTAAAGATGCTTCTTTGATCAAACAGGAATGTCATTGTTCTGAATAGCCAGACTCTGGATTAGAGTCTCTTCATCGAGCATTATACCTGCTATGGATATTTAAACTGTTCCCATTTATTATCAGCTACTCTGCTATTCTATAAATTGCTATTATGCTGCATTTAGGACTGAGGTTTAACTGTGGGGTGTGAAAGAGAGGCATAGCAAAAAACAGTAATTTGTCAGACAAACCATTCAACCATAAAAGTGTAACGGTATTGAAGGAATTGTGTTTTTCTTACATAAACATGAAAATCCTATGAGTATCAGCTTACCTGTCTTCGTGACTGTTACTGTCTGACCAGAGATACTGACTACAATTCCTGGTATTTAGCAGTACTGAATACTGGTGAAAAAGTTGAATGTTTCATTGAACTTTCTTTCACTAGGTTTGTTCTCAAAAGCCACTAATGTGAATATAAGCATATAAAGTAAAGAAAAGTTTACCTAAACTTTAGCCAGAACAACTTTTACCCATTACCATATGGATCAAAATAAGACTATGGTGAATTTACAGTGTCCTGAAATATTTTAAGTTTTTAAAACCCTTCAATTCCAGGGAGAAACACTACCTAGTATCAAGTTCAACAAAGCACTTTGCTGAGGAGATAAAATAATCCACAGACTAGCTTGTCCACACAATTTAAAACATGGTGTCTCAGAAAACAGATACTAAGAGATTTTATATATATATTTATGCATGTCTCAAAGGGAATAAGGTAGTTTTATGTTGGAACAGCTCTTCACAAATAGATGTGAAGTCATGGAAGGGTGAAACATATATCTTCTAGTTATACATAAGCATATAGGGGTTAATGCACAGAGTAGCTTTGCTGCCCAGCTGGATCTCAAGAGCTGCTCCAGTAACAGCCAACATGGGACCCTAATGTACTCAAAATTACCAAGTGAAATACCAATGAATAATGAGGCAGTGGTGTCTAATGTAAGAAATGAAGTTAATTACCTTTCTCTATTTCACTTTGGAAGGACAATTTCCGTCTTCGTAGTTTGCAGTTATCTCCATCCGTATCATTGGTAGTTTGTGATCTTATTACAAGGTCAGACTTGATTAATGAAATATGAAACAAAATGACAGATTAGTCCCATCTAAAGAGGGCAGATTTGCAATAGGTGATTGACTGTTAATCATGTTCAAAGGCAATATTAAAGTCAGTCTGCAACCGCCTCTACATCACTAGCTAATGAATGGAATTGCCCAAGGCTAACATTAAAAAGTTTATGCAAATTGAGCAAAACCAACACTGTCATCACCTAATGGTGAAATAAAATTATCCTGATAATAAGTTTACATGGAAATACATGTGTTCATGTGTTATCAGCTTCTCCAAACTTGCAGAGATCTGGTTTATGTAACCTTAGAGAAATTAATGACAAAAATTAAATAAACTCTAACAGAGACTGTATACTATTTCAAGAGGTAAAGTGATAATTGATTGCAATTATATTTATATTTAACTGATGGTAATGATTATAAAGGTTACGGTTTGCAACGATTATAAAGGTTATATTTTATAATAAATATAAGCCTGACAAGCATCAGGCACTTTACCTCTCATTATTTTATCTTTCTAGACCCTCCCTTCCTCTTTATTAAATTTAGATCATTCAGATACTTATTTCTGTACCAGAACACAATGCTGTTTTTTTTCTATCCATCTTAAGAAGATGGCATTGCTTTTTTTTCCCCAGTAGGTAAAAGATGCATTTAACTCTTATTTTTTCTACTTTAGGAAATTTACAAATTAGCAAATATAACAGCAGTTTTGCTCTTTGTGTACATACCCACGGCATTGGCTTCAGCCTACTTCCCTTCCCTGTGCTAGTGAGGTTTCCCATACCACTCAAGTAAGCAGATTAGCATGTGGGAGAAGGGCAGAGGGGAGCTGGGAAGTGTTTACATCTTTCTCTATTCCCTTCATTGAAAACCTGGCGAGTAATGTGCTTCAGTGGTGGCTCACTGGTAGAATAACTGCAGGAAGAAAATGTACTTTTATACAAATAAGAGGGCAGAAGCAGAAGTTGAGGCAGAAGTACCTATTATTCTGATATCAAATTTAGATCTGAGTGATGTTTTGAAAATGAAAATGTGCTTAATGCTTCTTTTGAGAGCTGATTTTCTGGATTGCAATAGGTAGTAGAAAATGGAACTGCTGGAGACAAACTGTGATTTTGCAAGCTCAGAAGCATGTCTGAGCCTCTCCTGCCTTCCTTGTCTCTGATCTAAGGAAAAAATAATGATAAAACATTGATGACAATGTAACTGCAAGAAATAATTGCTCAGACTTAAATCATTAATGTGAAATTATACTCAAGAAATTTTTCAAATATATGGACATTGTTTTAACTTAAATTTATCACTAGACTATACATTCATTGTGTTTTATATTACATGTAATTAATAATTATGACCTTTCCAATACATACAAAGGCATGACTGAAAAAAAGAATATAATTGGTATTTTATTTTCAGAATGGTATTTTATTAAAAAAGGTCATAAGAGAAAGAAGTGACATTTCTTGTTAGAAGTTGTATTTGTTATAATTTTTTAAAAAACAAAGATCCACAGGTGATTAGCAAAAATATGCCTGTGATTTACAGCCCAAAACTTAGTGCTCTTTTTCTTCTTTTTTCTTAGAAGGCCTTTGAGGCCAAATTATGTCAGTTCCTTCCCACTGAACCTCTGTCGTTCTATAAGGAAGCCACAGAACGGCATTATCTCAGAAATAATGAAATGTAAACCAGTCATTCTGTGGGTGGTGTAGCCCCTGCCTGGTGGCCAGGGCTGGGTACCTGCAATCTTCTGGGGAAGCATTCAGCCTCAGCAGCATGAGCTGGGCAAGAGAATTTCCCCACTCCTGCTTTGGCCAAATGTTCACTTTCTTTCCCATCTCAGACTAACCCTGTCAGTCTGAAATAAGGAAACACTGGTAATATCTTGACTTTCCTGAAGATGTAATTTGTTCAAAAGGGGACACTCAGGACAGTAACTGTGGGAAAAAGAGACCAAGAAATGTCTCCAAATCTGAAGGCTGAGTGAAAGTTGAAAAGTCCCTTGTAAGTTTTTAGTCCCCTAGGAGATAGAGTGCACTCCAAGATAAGGGAATTAAAAATTCATATTTGAAAGGCAATTAAATATTTTCTATTGCTAGACACAGAATGAATCTGGATAATCTGATTTATCCTTATTTTATGGATGTACAATTACATTTTGTGTCAAAAGTTCCCCTTGTGGTGACCTAGGCTATAGTCATCTAAAAACCCCATATTTTCCACGGCTTTAACAAAACCCCCCTGGGTGAAGCCTTAATGCTCTTTAAATATAGAACCAAATCCTGTTAGATTAACATCATCTGACTGATTTCATTGACTTCTGCTGAGTTTAACTGTCTTCAGTAAAACTAATCAGGTGAGTATATTTTTTCAATATAAAATTTTAGCTTTTAATTTTGTAAACCTTAGTTTCTCAAACGTTATTTTCAAGTTTTGTTACTGTGGAACAGATTTGGCCCAATATTAAGAAAGAAAAATCACTTATTATATGTACCTTTGCAGTTTCATCTCTCAGATTAAAAGTTAGTTCCAAATTGGTGAGGAAGAGATCAGAAAATTCAGGGTACATATCCAAAACTTCTAGTAGATCTTCTCTCTGGATTTTATGTAAGTCACAGTAAGTTAAAGCTCTCACATCTGCATTTGACTTTCCTGGTTTTGCATAAAGATGTACCATCTCTCCAAAAATATCATTTTTCCCTGCAGAAAGAAAATGAAACAGAGATTATTATTTTAAACATGACTAAGCCATTAAATTGAATGATGTATTTCTTTATCATAGTGGCATAGAATACTTCATAATATGCAATATAACAGGATTCAGCAACAAAACAAGGGTTTGCCAATATACTCCTCCTGCCCCACATGCTTATGGATTCAGAGGTCCCTATTCAAGGCATATAAAACCTTCTCTGCAATGAGAGTATTGAAATGGTTAGTTAATAGTATTTTATATTCTCTCTGCAAAGCTGAAAGAGATAGTAGATTTCAGAGACATTGTGTTTTCTAGGTATTTGATGCAGGATTACTCTTTGTCAGATCAGTATTAAAGAAACTTAAACATCCACATCGGACAGTGCTGATGATTTAAGGAAAACTGGGGAGAAACCCAGCATTTCTCAGAACACTGATTTCCTTGAGGATGCTGAAATACTTGTTAAAGGTGAAAATTTCATCTATGCTACCTCTGTTGGACTATTCTGCTGTCCAGAGCACAAAGTACTGAGTGTTTTTTATGTCCATTTCTGTGTGTAGGTTTTTCAGAAAGAGAAATTAACTAAAAATATTTGGGTAATTATTGATAAACTTTGTTGTAGTTTCTGAGCAATTTCAATTGCAGAGTTATTTTCCTTTATATCATCTATCATTTTCTGTAGATTCTTCAAAATACCATGGATTCATTCACCAGAGCCAGCTATAGGCAGAGTTCTACCTCATGGATCATGCAACAGACGTGGGCTCAGTTTCTTTTGGATGCAGCTGTGCACACCTGTCTGACCTACCATTCCCTGGGAGAGTGAGGCTCCAAACTGCAGTCCCTGGTGTGGACAGCTATAGGTGGGAAGAGATACACTGGCATGGCCCTACAAATACCTGGGTTTCTGCTACAGTGTGAGAGTACAGGGATCTGATGTGTATAACATAAAAAACTTGTCCAATTTGCATCTTTGACCCAGGAAGAAATTGATGAATCCATAAAATTGTCAGTTTGTCTTGACTGCAAGTGCAATGGAAATATTACAGAAATGTGCATGTTTTTGATGTGAAAGTTTAATTCCTTGATGAACCACACTGCTCATAACCAGGGCAAGACTCTTACACTGTTAAGTGAAAATCTCATGGTGTTATACTTGCACACTCCCTACTTTGCTTGTGCCTAAAGCTGGCTCAGCTGATGAGTTGCAACAGCATGAGATGATAAATTACTTTGATAATACTATCTAAAACTAGGGAAGGATTGCTTTAGGCACACCTTTGTTCTGCTCACATATCCACCCTGCAAAGTATAAACAGAATAATCAGTCAAAAGTGGGTTAATAGCAACATACTACCCCCAATCCACATCTTGCTTTAGCTGCTTTTCTGACTGTAAGTTCCTACAGTGGTCAATTAAGAGAAAAACAATATATGAATGATATTACAGCTGGTACATGCTTCTGTACAGCAAAATCCTTACTCATCTACTCAATTATTCTTTGCATTCTTATTGTTTAATACAAAATTGGAGAAACAAATCTGTAGTCATGTTATGTATGGTTTTAGTTATTTTACTTTTCATATTGCTATAGCTAATGAAGTCTTACTGGTTTCACATAAGAGCCATCACCAGCTGCAAGTAAGCTCCCAGCTGGGGCTGAGCATTGTTCTGAGCCAAGTTTGTTAGGAAAAAACCCAAATAACTCATCATGCTATACAAACAAGCATGTGTTAATAAGATATAGGGGAAACACTGGTATTATTACTTCTAGATCAAATTAATCTGTTATTCTCTTATTTTTCTTTATGCCTTAGTGGGCAGAAACAGATATTTCTGAAAAATCTCTGGAAGCCACTTTGAATGCCCAGAGCAGATTGCTCCAGTTAACAAATAGAGGAGTCTATATGTCTCAATAGCTTTATCACTGTTCAAGAACAGGATGGGCTTGACTTTTGATCTTGCAGCATAATCAGAACTGGAATAAATGGGTATCTGCTTGCCTCAACGTGCAGCTCACCTTTTACCTAGGGATTAATGTGACTAAAGATAAATCTTTAGAAATCCAAAGACGTGGGCTTTTTGGTGCACATGAATTATTGCAGAAATGCAGACTTTTCTTCTTAAATTATTTGTTTGCTTTATTTTAAAAAATAGTAAATAATTACAAATTTCCTGTCCCAGGAACAACAATAAGTATTTCTTTTGAAAATCTGACTCTTTTAATATGCCTTATAATAATGTACTTACCAAGAATGGCTACAACAATGTCACTCTTAAGGATTTCAATGGAGCCTCTTGACACAAAATAAAGAGCAGTGAGAACATCTCCACAGTGCACTAAAGTGTCTCCAGGAGGTGCATGTGTTGTCTTAAATTTCATAGCCAAAGCTCGAAGGCAGCCTTTACTGGCCCCCCGGAAAGCTTTGCAATTCTGAAGCAAATTTTGGTTGAGGTGCAGACAAATGTCAGCTTGTAAGCATTCTGGAAATCCCTTCAGGACCTGGAAAAACAAGCATAAACATTTCATGCGAATGCTATGGAAGTTCTTTATATAATTTTTGTTTTCTTCCTGGACAAGAAGAAAGAAGTGACCTACAAATAGACATGGCTCTAAGAGCTGTAGGAGTATTAAAAAAATCAACAAATGCATAGTGCAATCTATGTTGTAAAGTTTTTACAATGTGAGTATTCATATAAATACTAATCTATAAAATGGTTACCAAATATACTATTAAGATTTCTTTCATTGCAAGAAATTATATCAGGGTACATGAATGACTATACTGCAGTAAAATAACAAATAAAACAGTGAAAAGGGAAGTCTTGACAGAATTTCACTTATTTGGACTTATATATCTATTTACTTTTTATCAATTGTCAAAGTACTACATTCATAATAAGAGAGATTTTTGCTCAAATAACTGTGATATGTGTAAAATGAGAGCTATCTGAAAAAAGATCAGATATTTTTTAGAGGGCATTTTATTAGGATTTACATGTTAAATATATTGTACTTGCAAGAGTAGGACTTCAATTTTTATTGGAAAAAGCAACATGACCTATTGAAACAACAATGTTATGCAGATTTACATAGACACATGACTCATTCAGCAAACCACAGGGCTGCTTGCTGTGGTCCTTGCTCATCTTTTACTCAGAACAATAGGAGTTTGCCTGAAGTAGAATCATGGGATTCCTCTTGGGTACCATGGTAACACATTAATTTTGTTTAGAAGGAAAGAAGGGAGTTAGCTATAACATGGTCATTATGTGTGAGCTTTTCTAAGTTGTCTAGGAAAATACACCTCTGATTCTTCCAGAATCTATAAACATTTGTGCTGCTGACTTCACAGGAGTACTGTGAGTGACTGTGTGCTGACACATTATGATACACCACCTTTCCTTGTTATATTCTGTTATATGCTGTCAGTGGCATGATTGGGTAATGAGCTTTCCCTAGGGACAGCTACAACTGTTGCATATTACTAAAGGCAAAATATGTATTGATGCTACAAGTCTTATGAATATGCGAACAGGATGTGTAGGATGTGTCTCTCTGTTATTAGATCAGTCTATTATTTCATCCTTGTATATCCTCTGCATTGTTTTTCTATAAATATGTAAACATTTCTGCAGAGAAAAGATATATTCAAAATGCATTCACTTGTTGCTGTTATAATTTCTACTTCAGCACAAAAAAAATCCTGTGCCCTCACTCTCATTGCAGAAATATATTCATAACTCATATCCCTTGCTAGTGAAGATGAACTCATTTCATATGAGGCTTCTGTCCACGCAAGCCAAGCTATATTTTAAAAATGAGATATTAGAATCTTTAACAGAATTGAAATGTTTCTATGATTGCTAATGGAAATCAATGCTGTGAAATAACAAACAATGTTTTAACACACAAATATAGAACAATTTTTTGAGCCTTACAGCATTACAACATGAAATTTATATATCCTCAAAAAAAAGCCAGCATTCAACAACACTAAGCAAAAGAAAATATGGTAAATGAAAAGCTTCTGTGATGTCACTGTTTTCAGTATCTATCACACCACTAGAAATAGCTTAGTATCAAATTATGCTTTTTAACATAATGTAATTATATTGAAATAAAAAGGCTGTAGGTTGTAGGAATTTATTTACTGAATGATACTGAAAAACCGAGAAAAAAATAAGTTCACCAAGTGAAACAAGAGGAAAAAAATTGTGTTTATTTGAAAATTGTTCTCTTGTCATGTGAGTATAAAAGACTTCAAATTAATTTGTTTGCTATGTATCTATCTGAATACAATTTAGACAAGCTCTATTTTTTATAGAATGTGAAATAGGAAATGTATTTTGAATTCAGAAGTACTTAAAAGAAAAGTGTATTTGAATTGTTAGGAAGCCAGGAACACTTAGAATACACTTAGAATAAATTGTTTTAATTTTTCACATCAGATGTTTATCCAATTTTAAAGGGATTGTATTTTACCATTAAGCAAAACCCATGCAGACCATGTGTGTTGGTTTATATTTCTGAAGATACTTTGTATATTTCTGTATAGAAACTATTAGTTTTAAAATTAATTTATAATTATCATGAAACTGTTATAAAATCATTGCATATCAGTTAATTGTTATTTAAATGCCAATAACACATGAAAGATACCAGCCTCTTTTCAGGCATCTGTGACTAAAAAGTCCCTGCTCCATGGAGCTTACAATCTAAAGTAGTTTTATACATCAGAGAGGAAAGACATCTCTTTTTAATATCACTGTTTTAAAATACCTAAAAGGAAGACTGAATAACACCAGTTTCCTGGAGATCACTCCATTAATACAAGCTTAGGAATTCAAGAAAGAAGCTGATTTGATGTTAAATTTCTTAAAACATTGGCAAAACCTACATTACGAAAAAGAGCTTACCATATTGCACACATTGTGTGTAGTGAGGTGTTTAATCTAAGCCCAGTAGCTGACACAATACAGAATTTGATGCTTCCAGACTAAGTTTTATACTGTGCAATACAGACAACATTTTGCCAACCCAAACTCTCAAATATTTATTACATTCATTCTCATATTCTGATTTTCATCACTGAAATAGTATTAAAAATTATATTTTAATGTGAGAATCGTCAACATCAAACTTGTATGCACACTGCCTAGACTAAATATTAGAAAATCATCCATGCAGTCTTCAAAATAAAAAAAATCAAAAAATATAAACCTAGAATTGCTCTTTAATAACATTATTATCAATGAAAAATACAAAATGAATCAATAATTTAAATACAGATTTGAGTTTCAATTGTTCCACTCTTTCCTAACATACTTCTACTGTTATACACAATATCTTCTCAGTTGTGATTCCACGGGGCCCTGGTGAGAAAAATCTTGGATTCTCATGGTTAGAATCATGCCTGGAATCAGAACTCATGCATAATTCAAGAAATATACACAGACTTTTTAAAAAGACATGTAACAAGACAAAAAATCAGTTTTAGCCCTCTCCCCTTGAAAAAGAAAAAGTAAAGTAAAGGAAAATTAGTTAAGATGGTGTGATCACAGGCTCCAGTTGTCTGTCATTGATAGTTATCAAGTCCAAGTTCAGTTATCTCTTCCTGTCTGGAATAAGACTTACTCCTCGCCAGATAACGTTGGTTTATCTATGCGGCATGCTTATAGAAGAGGATAACATCATCCAGAGACATGTAAAACATTTTACATGGAAAAAGTGATTGAGGTTTACTGAGGATAGTAGGGACATAATTCATACTGCCTTGAAGAATGTGATCTTTTTATGAGGAGAGGAAATCCAGCTTCATTAATTTCTTTTCTCAAGATGACAGCAAGGTATCACTCACACTTTTATCAGGCACATTTGTGACAACAGACTTGGACACATCTTTATGCCCTAATCTCAGGCAACAACCAAATATTTGGGGCAAAGATAATCTTGGATAACCTTGGGTTTTTCGAAAAATGATCAAATTCATGACAATTTTTAGATTTTTTTATCCTCAGTTCTGGAACATGTATTGACATATGTCTCACAGGAAATATTTAGAAAGTATCTAACCTGAAGCAAACCAGGATATACACTACAATAATTTTCATTAAACATGGAAATACCACATTCCATACCAACAAAACCACAGAATGATTGAGGCTGGAAATGATCTTCCTGTTGGAAAGATCTTCTGGTCCATCCTCCCTGATAAGGAGGTCTACCTAGAGCTGGTAGCCAGGGTGATGTTCAGATGGCTTTCAAATATCTCCAAGGGCAGAGATGCCACAACCTCTCTGGACAATTTCTACCAGTGCTCAGTCTTTCCCACAGTAAAATGTGTTTCCTGGTGTTTGGTTGAAGCCTTCAGTTTCAGTGTGTGCCCATTACCTCTGGTTCTGTGACTGGGCACCACTGAAAATTTGTTCCACCTTCTTTACACCCTACCTTCAGGTTATTTGTTCCCATTGATGAGATCCTCTGTGGGCCTTTATTTCTCCCATCTGGCTGAACAATCCTGGCTTTCTCAGCCTTTCCTAGTCTGAGAGATTCTCCAGCTCTTGCAGCCTTGTAATCAATTACACTCCTTTAATTCTGCATATAATTTTCTGTTGCACATTTTCTCTGCTGAAACATAGGTGGGATCATTAAATACCAAGCAGCAGTTGAAGAGAGCACAAGAGAGCCCGTGTGTTGTGCTGTGCTTGGGGTATGTTGAAACTAGTGACTAAGCCTTTCTTTAGAACCAATCAGAGCTGCTTATGCATGGCAGGAGCCTGGCATACAGAGGGAAAGATAAGGGGTGACTCCCAAGTTCATCTGGCATAAACTGAAAGAGGATTCTGGTCCATCTCCACTTTATCTGTTTATTCCTGCCTTGTCTTGAGCTCTTCTTATGAAATGGTTTGAGAAACTGATCCATACAAAATTAACACAGCAAAAAAGATGAGCAGCTGAAGGTACAAAGAGGCAGGAGTAAATTCGTTTTGTGTCATGACCACACATACTTGATACCTATTTCGTTCTCACCTGCATAAGAGAGATCTCAGGGGATGTTAACATTGGCATCGCTAAATGCTGAATAAAGTTCTCAAAAGATTTGAATACTAAAATTTGAACTTTATATTATAAATTAATCTTTTGTCTTAGTTTGTTCAGAAAGAATGAGTGAAATTAATTCATATTATTCATATATTGGGTGAAATAACCTATGTATTTAATTTTCACCTTTTTTGCCAGCCATCTAGTTTTAAGGCTAACCTGAGACTCTGTAGCTGCACAAATTGCGCTGCTTAGGTTTTGAATTAGGATCTCTGTCCCCCAGTATCTGTTTCCTCTAATGGAGAATAGTGTGGGATGTAGCTCTGTCACAAACATTTGACTCTTGTAATTTAATAACATCATCTAGGCTAAACATTTCTGTAATTCAGCAATTTTACTTCTAGAAAGAATTTGGAATTTACTATTCAATATTCCTGTGATAAATAGTTACAGAAATTATTATTTCTATAAGTAGAGTGTTAAAACATTTCCAAGGGCTTTCAGCATTTAGAAAAGAAAGAAAATGGTTACAGGTGGCAATAATTCTGCTCCAGAAGCTCTTGGGCTTCACATAGAAGGAAAAATATACCTGAAAAATTCTCTTTGCCGGGTTGGTTTTTTTTTTTTTAAATTTAATGTTCTACATGTTTCCTTTCAACAATTGAGAGAGAAGAGAAGCAGTATGTGATAATGAGCTAATTCACCTTTCAATGAGATTGAAGCCTGACAACCTTATCAAGAATAGAATCTTTTGTTTTCATTCATTGCCACAACACAGATATCTGACATCTTTATGCTGAAATTAGTGAAGCTGCAGTGGTCTACTCTTCTACAGTTTTATTACAGTTTCTGAAAAGTGATCTCTGAGATACAATACATTGATAAACAAGGAAGAGAGAAAATGATTTCAGTTTCTTCAACTGTTGACTCCCTTACCAAGAGAAAATTTTAAGTCTGTAGACATTGAAGATTGACCAGATCTGCATATTTCAAAATATATGATAGTTGAAAAATGAATTGCTCTTGTTTTTGAGATTTTAGACCACAAAACACTAAGAAACTGATAAAGGATCATTTAGAAATAGATGGACATTCTTGAAATTATTTTTTCTCTATGAAGTCTTATTTTCTGTAACTAGATTCCATTTTTTAAGTTGTCTTTTTTAAAAAATGAAAGAACAGGTTTGTGGCTAATCATAAGGTACTTCCTGTCTAGATTATATGTCATGATTTCTGTTCTGACATATAGGCAAACAGCAGTACCAAGTTCCAGCATGATTACATGTTCCTCAGTTGAACAATTTACTGCTAGGTTTTGTTCCTAACACATCTAATTTGCATTAGCCTTTTGATGATACAAAGAATTTCTCCTTGTTGTTTTTGAAATTTTATTTTATTTTTCTAATCCTCTATTTCAAATATATTAGTGGCTCTGGTTCTATTGATAAAACTGGTTTTGTTGTTAGAAGTGATCACAGTAGGAGGAAAAGCAACAATAAAAAATGTAGCAATGTCAACCAGGTATCAGCAGCCAATTTCTTATAAAAGAAGCCTGTTCAAGGCAATGGTGAACCTGCCCTTTATCTGCTACTATAGAATTGCTGGTTCAAGATAGGTGGGTGCTCTACTGTACTTGCATGATCACAGTGGCCAAGACAGTTATCACAATGGTAAAATTAACCATTTGCTTGGATGCTTGCAGTAGAAATCATACATTCCTTTATAAAAATTCTGACTTGCTCTCCCCTTTCATGCTATTGGGTAAAACCCAAAACAAAAAGACATTTGTCCCACATCCTTAATTTTAATTAATGTTTACATTGGGCTAAACACTTTTCAGCTTGTCCCACTTAGTTACTTCTTCAAACTCTTTCCAAATGTAAAATAAACCAATAAAGCTATTCAGATGCACAGAAGATCCATGGAAAGAAATGGTGGGACAGGATTGAAAAAAATACATGCATAACTTAAAAAATATCTCAAACGCTAAATAACTAATCTTTTTAGGGTAAGCATCATAGGCATGCTGTTATCAGTGCTGGACTGATAACATAGGAATGAAAAAGGAAAAAGAAGGCAAAAAGAATTTAGGAAAAACAGAACAGGATAGTTAAAAATATTACAAGAATTGGAATCTTTGGGACTGGTGACATCTTTCATGAAACAATATGCAATGTAAACATTTTTTTTGTAGTTTGACTTTGCCAGTGTATATCACAGGGACATGATTTAACTTATGCTTATTCTATAGACTCAAGATTTTTATCCAGATTAAAATAAATCCCAAATCCTTTTTATCCAGTCCATGCAAAATTATGTGGAACTGTTTTTAACCAAAATACATTATGTAATGGAATATAATCAAAAATATGTAGAAATGGAGCAGAAGGGAGCAAATGAACAAATAAACAAGGTCTCAGCATATTTCACTTGCAGGTCTCTAAAGCTAATTTTAAGCTTAACCATTTCAAATAAGCACTTGATAAAGTATTATCTTCTGCTTTGCAATCTAAGGTGTAGAATTTTGTTTAGAAAATCAAGTTTAGTCTTAGTGCACTATTACTCCTGAGATTAAAATTTCTGTTTAATCTATTTTTTTATGTTTTATTTTCTACTTTACCTGGATGCTTAAATATATTACTGAGGATAATTTAAAGCGTCTTTTGAAATATGTTGTCTAATGTAATTTATATACATATATATATATGAGTATGTGTGTGCATATGTTGCATGTTCATATATATATATATAAAATGTAAATTATTATGCATTTCATATTTCAAAGGAGAAAGAGGACTACATTTTTAATTTTTTTTCAGCTTTCAGTCATGAAATGAAGGGAAAAAGATATTGGATGAAATTCTGCCTTCAGAATTCGCAAAAAAACAAGTAAACATGGGCAGGAGTCAAACACATTTGTCTAGGGACAATATTAGTCCTTTGTTCTGTAAATGCAAATATTTCATGCAAAATTAAGTAAAAAAACACATGCAAGTCCAACTCATATGCACATGGCTAATAGCCAAGAAAACTTCATTGGTGCGTGTGTTAACATGCATATATGGTTTAAACCAAGAGCATTCACACAAAGGAAAATGCAGAATGATCAGCAGCATGACAGCTTTGTCAGTGACATTCCTACAGAGCAACTATTTAATGCAAACCAATATGCACATGACCTTTTTTGGGCAGAGAAGCATGACTTGAGTTGTGGGGTAAAACAGTGATTATTAACAAAAGTGGTTAGATAAGCATTTTTTAATGTCTAATTTTTAGTAACCATTTTGCCCCACATCTGATTCTACTTGGATTATTTCCCTTTGCTATCTACCCCTTCATCATGCAAAAAGTTACAATTAAAATTAGAAAGCATTGAACAAGCTCTAAACCCAACAGATAACATGGATATTCTCCACACTTTATACTGGAATTAAATTTGATATAAATACCTCCTGCTCTTACCAGTGGGTGGTGTTATTCCATGTATTTAGGTGTGAAGCAGACAGGAAAGAGATAAATCTTTCATAAGTACAATGTAAATCACACAATTCTTATATTATCCTTGCACTAAGTGTAATACATACAAACTCTTAAAGGAAATAAAGTGATTGACATAGAACTTGAGGGATAGAACCGTGAACAGAATAAGGAATAAAATACAACAAAACAAGATACTAAATTGAGGGTTTTTCCACACTTTATTTAAAACAAATCCTCCATACTGCCTCACAATCATATTGCAAAATATGGGCTATTTAATCCATTTACATTAATGACAAATCCAAGACTAATTTCCATACACCAGCTTCTGAATTATGCAAGTTTTCCCGTGACAACCTCCAGTCATAGTTACTATTTCATGTGAACCAGGTGTTTTTAGTACATCCATTAGTGGTGATGAATTAGTTAAGGCATATATGATTTTGTAATATCTTCAGAAATAATTCAGTGAGCTACTTTAGGCTTAGCTTGAACACACCTGCAGCTTAAGGGCCTGATCCTGCAAAGTGCTGAGTACCTCACAATTCCATTGCCATCAGAAGGAATTAGGGCTATTCAGTGCCACACAGGATGAAGCTACTGATGCTGCCTTCCACTGCAGTAATCCCCAGCAGAGGTTTATACAATTGCCCTTGTCCTGCCTTGGACATATTATCCCTCTGGAGGGGACACACAGAAGTGGCAGGTGAAGCCAAATATATTAATTTTCTATTGTATTTTTAAGATCTGCTTTACTTAATGGTAATCATAAAGTCAAACTGTCAGTGATTCACTTTTAAAAAAGATTTTAATAGAGACCATTGTTTCTGCATAAAAATGTAGTACTCTTACAGTCGTTCAGAAATGAATTATAAATACCACATAAAAGCTGTATGAATGTATGTCAAAACTTTGGAAGTTAATTTCTAGTTAAATTGTTACAAAAGTTTTAGATTTTCTTGTTCTTTACAGCTTTCTGGACAGTTCTGCAAAGTTTCTAATCTCCAGCTCTGAATAACTCTGGAATGTATCCCTACAGAGACACAGACTCACAGGTCCTAAAGATGTATAATGCCCTCAGTGTCTTCAAACTGATGTTGAATTTCAGAAAAAATGTTTCTACCTCCAGAAAATAAGACAGATATAGATGCTTAATTTTTCTCACTAGCAGATTGTTATTCCTTTTTAGCTAGCCATGTATTTATAGAAGGAGAGAAAATACGGGCTTTTAAAATCAAAACTAGAAAATATGACTGTTATTCCTTGTCAGTTCCTAGAAATTAATTTCTGTGGATAGCTAAATGGTTAGTAGTGCTGTGTTGATTTTCACTGCAGAATTATGTGATTGTGAATGCAAGTGAATTACTTTTCAGACTATCATGTAATTCAAATATTTCTCTTTGAAAAGAGCAGCTAAACCTGCCTACTCCTCTCTTCAATCCATTCCCAATATACCTGTTCTAGATTACATGGAAGGATTCTGAAAAAGAATTGATCTCCACAGGTTTTACAGAACAGTAACTCTGTAGATATCAACACAGGTTCTCTTGCTTGATACTGGAAGTGGAAAATCAGGGCAAAGAACAAACAAAATTCTAGAACACCTATATCTGTAATAAGAAACCTTTGACTTTTTTTCTCTATTTCAGCTTACAGAAGTCACCTGCAGTTCTCAAGGTTTCCTACAGGCAGTGAGAATTCAGATTTCTGATATACCTGGCAATAACCTAAGCAGTGAAATGCTTGTATGCCAAACATGTAGCGAGTGGCTTGATTGTCAGTAACAGATATATATATCCACCTTCTTATAAATACGAAAGAACTTACAGTCTCTAATTTCTTATGCATTTATCTATTTCTCAGCATCTCTGCCTGAAAAACAGAAGAACATACCATGTTCATGTCAATGCCATTGGTGTATGTCCAAGCATGCTGGAAGTATTCCTCCAGTCGCTGCCGCAGAGGGTTGGGGATCTGATGAAAGCGTATGAACTCCTTCACTCGCAGCATCTGCATGTGATACCTTGCAGTTCCCGAGTAGAGTCTTTGGATTATTGCAGATACGTTTCCAAAAATGCTAGCATACATTAATGCTGGATTAAAGAGAAACAAAACTTACTTAAGTCATATCATTGGGCTTTGCTGATGAGTATGGCTGAGAAAAAGTTAAGAACAAAGGGAAGAGTTAAAAAGGTATGCAAACATTTATAGGTTTAGTTTAAAAGAGAAAAATAAAAGATAATTATGATTATCCAAATATGATGGGCTATAATTTCCTAAATCCACTCCAAACTCACCTTCTTCCCTTATACAGGATTTGCTTACAGACACTGTATACAACACAAATATTCTGACAGTTTGGATAACAGATTTTGAGTAGTCAAGCAACTTGATTACTTCCTGACACTGAGTGAGTCACAACATATTTTTGTATACAACATTCCTTTCCCTAGGAATTTGCCCTTCCGGTTGCATGCTTATAATCTTATTAGTTTAGAATGTTAAGCCATTTGCTCAAACACAGAGAGGGAAAAAAAAAAGATTAAAATCCATGATAAAATTACTTACAGCCAATCAACATGACACAGATGGAAAAGATTTTCTCTGAGTTGGTGTTTGGAGACACATTTCCAAATCCTACACTTGTCAGACTGCTGAAGGTAAAATAAAGTGCTGTAACGTATTTGTCCTTGATAGATGGTCCAGAGCTTGCATCACTCTTATTGTAATGCTTTCCTAGTTGTTCTCCTAAAGAATCCAACCAGCCAATCTTGTGAGCCAAGTAAGGTCTTTCTACATTTCCAATGGCATACCAGATGCAAGCAAGCCAGTGTGCAATTAGTGCAAATATGCACATGAGGAGCATCAGAACTGCAGCACCGTATTCGGAGTATCTGTCCAATTTCCGTGCTACCCTCACCAAACGCAGCAGTCTAGCTGTCTTCAGAAGGCCTATTAAAGTAGTTGTCTGTAAAAATAAGATAGAAATTAATTTTCTCTGTTAAGAAATGTATTCTTATGAATAGTAAGCATGAATAAGCCACTACAAATCCTATTATTTTAGAAAACCAATACAAAAAGTAGAAGAACCCATTTCAATGTAATCTTAATTTCATTTTCTTGAAGCCATCAATTTCATTATAAAATCAGGGAAGAAAATAAGAAATGTACAATAAAGGTTAAGATATATTGACGTTGTGATTATGTGCTAAATACCCTTTCATGGTGAATATTATACTTGATCTGGACTCCTCAGTCGACCATAATGGATTTAATGGTCCAATGGATTAATGATTTTTAACATGGTAAAATCTGTAAGCTATTGGAACTACTCATAATTATATGACTGTCCACATAGGTAATAAGTACTCTTGAACAAAGCTGTGTGACTGTATATGATCCTGACTTAAAAACTCCTTGCAATGCTCTGGCACACATATTCTAGAAAAGAGAAGTAGTAGGTCAGAAGTGTCCCAAAGAGTGTATCTACAAGATTCCTCCTGTTTGTAAGGGTAAGAACACTCATACAGGTGAAAGATGATGAAGCACTGTGAACAGAACATCATGGACAAGTGACTCCAGATGAATCTTTTTGCATTTGCAGGTATAGTGGCGAGACCTAGTACTACACCATTAGAAAAATATATTGGAGCAATTTTAAGAAGGAATGTATTTCAGGATTTTTAGTGAAGACTTGTGCTATTATCCATTGCAGCCTCTTTGAGGCTCTTATCTTTTTAAAGGAGTCTAGAGATTATTAATATAAGTTTTCAAATTTCAATTAGAAAATAAATTTCATATTTGCTAATTCCTTGTAGAAGGAATGGACAGCATTGTAAAGAGGAACAACTGGATTAAAAAAAAAACACATACTTGAGCTACCTTTCTTCCTTGCATTAAACCTGAACATATATTATTCAGTAAACACCAAGAGTGCATACAGGTTTAATGGTTTTGTTTGTTTGTTTGTTTTAAACATGTATATTACATGACACTTAACAGGAAAAGTTTTCCAAGCCTCACAAGCCACTCTGACAGCAGTATGCATCACATTAAAGCTTTTTTGCAACAAGTACTGGACTAGTTTTTTATATTTTATTAAATTCTTGCATTTACCATATTTCTGAGTAAAACCCCAAAGCTCTTGGAACAAAACAAGAGTCATTCTTTGCTGCGTTTCTCAGTGGACAACTCAATAAATAGTTCATATTTTCTGAGTAAATGAGCAAGAGGATAGCATACGGTAACACTCCTTAGTTCAGTTTAACACCCCAAATAATAACTTCAGGGTGAATTTCTCATTACCACATAAAGAAGGTTAGTGACCTCAATAGTCTGAAAGATCACACCCTTCAAAATGCTATGCCTAGGCTGAGATCCAGAAGGATGTGAATATTTTGATTAGGTTTTTTTTTTTTTTTTTGTGTAAGGTAGATCAGGCTTATATATTTACAATCACTTAAGAAAAGCTAAGATCTCTTTTTAGTGGGGTGTTTGAAACATTCTATTACAGATTTAGTCATATCTCCATGTCATGCAAGAGACTGTAGTCTTACAGTGCCCCTTAAATAGATCAAATGGTCGATTGTGAATCTACAATATGTCAACACTGTTCCACCCCATTCTTAAGATACATCTTGCTAATATTATTCCTCAGCGTCAATCCTGTACTTAGATACATTAGTTTGAGCTCTGGAGTACACAGAAGGTGTATAACACAAGAAAACTTCATCTCTTCAAGGGTAAAATCAGCATGAATGAGACTAGATATGCTTAATGCATCTTTCTTTAATACAGTGGAGATGATTCAACTCTAAAATAAAGCCAGCAGTAGAGGTGAAAAGGATGGTCCACAAGTTTTGATGTGCCTTACATCCTGCCCGCTTCTCAGCATAGATGTAGCCTTCCCATAGTAACAGTACACCTCCCATGTGTCACTTGGCCAGGGACAGAAGTTCTTGGTTTCAGAACTGTGTCTCCTGTCATGCAATTTTGTTAGTGTGCTGGAATACTTTGATCAGCACAACACCCAAGGAGGCAGGGGTCCTACTCTATCAGTTACCTTACCCCATCTGGTGCCAACAATAAATGTTTCAAATAGCAATCTGATAGATGCTGCTCTCCTCTCTGGATTGCTTGCTTCTCTGTTTTCATCATACCTATCTGCTGGACTACAAGTTCAAGAGTAGTTCGATAATCACATCAGAATCTTTTCTTTTCTCTTCTTTCCTCTCTGTCTACTCATTATTTTTCTCTTCCCAAGTATCAGGGAAACCACCTAACTTTTAGAACACACGCCAAAAAAGAGAGAATTATTTACTACCAACCATCATCGATTTGAGTCTCATTAAGCAGAAAAAAAATTTTAAAATTATAATATTTCCCTATTTTAGAAATTGGAAAGTTCACAGTCTGACTCTGTTGCTTTCTTACGGTTGAAAAATACAGCTCAAATAGAAGCATTTGGATAGTGCTGTGTGTGGTATTTGGATTATTATCTCCTGCCCTTTCAACACTCCATTTGGTATCAAAGTGCTTTAAAGCTGCATGAGCACACATGGAGCTCTCTTTAAAGCTTATGTTGTTTAATAAAAAGACTATTCAATACAATTTTTCATTGGGGATCTTCTTTAAAGAACCTCTAGATAACAAAAAAAAAAAAAAAGCCATTTCATAAAAAAGATAACCCTTATGACTGGAAAAATTCTATTAAATGGAAAATGCTCCACTCTGTTGGTATTACATTTTCTCTTCTTGCTAAACTATGAAAAAGGGATCATTGGTGAAATATATATATATATATATATATATATGTACTTAGCAATGTAGGAAGAAAGACTGCAGTCAGTAGCAGCTTAGAAAAGTGATTGACATATTCAATAGCATGAATGAGAGAGAGAAGCTATGATGGCATGATGAATGGAACATAATCTATATAGCATCATTGCTGCTTAGATAAACAAACCAGTTTTTCCACATAGAGAAACTGGTCAACTACTTGATTTTGAGGGAATAAAGAATCAATTTACTTATAACTAGAATAGTGAAAAAGTCATTGCATGGTCCAATAATTTCTGTTTCAACTTCCACATTTTTATATTTGTCTACTCATCTGCAAGAATGCACTTGTTATTGTAATCTGCAAAGTTATCTTATATTAAAGTTGTCCCTTCAGCATGAATTTAGCACCTGAAACTTTACTCTTAAGAACATCTTTAACAGGGGAGGTGTGAAAGAATGATGTTCAGGGGCATTCTATTGCTGCTTTTGAAACAGATGAATTAAAGTAACTCTTGTACTAACAAGATTAGCTACTCCTTCAATCAACTTTGGAATTGATCCTGTTGTAATCCTTCATGTTCCACACTTCTAATCACTGAAAATAATTTTTGGCAACGACAAGTGATCAATGATCAGAAAAGGATGCAGGCCATGCCTGAAGGAGAATGTTGTAGTCTGAGTTAGAAGTAATGCCATTATGCAAATGTTTGTCTTTCACGTGTCTGTGCTTTCAAAACCACAGAAAAAGTTATCTGCAGAAAGGTGGACACTTGCCACAGATAATGAACACAAAAGGTGATCAGATTTTCTCTTATACCTCTGGGCTTTTTAGTCACCTTCTGAATAAAAAAAGGTCTCTTCTGGTAAGAGAATTATTAATATGTTCCCTCTGTTCTTTATATTACTCTGTCTTTTCTTAATGCTTTCCTTAATAACATTTATTTTTTAGTGCATGGTTTTATCTCACTTACCTTTTTCTTGGTTTGCTGCTTTTTTAAGAAAAACTTGTGCATTCTGTGGGTCACAGAAAAACCACACCCAATTCTCTACTTTTCAGAAAAAAAATTATGATTTTATCCATTCTTAAATTAAATAAAATTATTTGGAAGAACTGGTTCAGGAATACAGAATATAGCATGTATTTTCTATAAATTTGGGCCAGTTTTGGACACATATATTGAACAGCTTTTTACTCTATTGTGTAGATAGATCATGCCTGTCAATCTTTTTTTTCCTTCTTTTGATAGTCTATATTCTTGATAAAATTGACAACAGCCAAAGCTCTTTGATAACTGGTATGGTTTATGCTACAACTAATCAGTTTTCTGCTAAGTAAATGTCTGATCTAAACAGAGGAAAATCATTATAATGATGCAATGCCAATGCAGCACTTACATGCATCACGGGCAGTTTTTAAAAAGCAAGCGACAAATCAAAGCAGCAGTTCTAATACAAAACCATTTGATAAAGTCATCGTACACCATATTATTTCTAAAGATAGTATCAAATATGGTATAAATGAGAAATAATAGCTGAAACATTCAATGTTTTCTCTTGTCAATGAAAGCCAATATTGTACAGTATTCTACAAAGGAAGATTTAATTTTAGTTTAACTTTAAAAGATGGGATGGACATACTAAGTAGACTATTAAATGACAAGCAAAAAATACTTTAGGATACACAGAATACCATCGCGAAGTAATAAATTAAGATTTAAGATTTTTTTATCCATTGATGCTTACCTCTTCAGAGCCAGAGCCAAAAATCAGCAGGTCAAAAGGTATCGCAGCAACCATGTCAATTAGGAACCAGCCTTTGAAGTAGTGAATTGCTATTTTTGCTGGATCACTTACCACTTCTTCATTCTGGTTTACATATGTTGTTCTGAAGTTTATTAGAATGTCAATGATAAACATAATATCCACAATTAAATCTACAACATTCAGTGGGCTGCAGGAATATCCACACTCTCTCCTCTTGCGATCCTCAGTGTCATTCAGAAGGAAGGCAGCAGAGTAAGGGGTGAATATGGCGGTGTATATGACCAGCAACAAAATGAGCCAGTCCCAGACGGCTTTGAAAGGACTGTAGTGCAAGATAGTAAACTTGTTGATGCGAGGTGTCTGGAGTTTATATTCTGGTAGAACATCAGCCCCTAAAGATAGAACCTGGAATAAGAAATATACCACATCAATAATCAGTGTATCTACTCCAACTTCCAGTAAAGATAGCATATACAGGACAAAAAGTACTTCATTGTAGTTTTGAGGATTAAGCTTCAATTAGTTAGTGTTTTGGCAAACTAAATTTCTGTGAAATTCATGGTGTCTGTCAGGTCTAATAAACTCATTAACAATTTTGCACAGTAGCTTGATTCTTGTCCTCTATAGCAAACATTGAGGCATATCTTATATCCATAAAATCTGCATTATTAAGCATGTCATCAAATTCATTTATCCACCACATGATAACCTTGCCAGCTTACTCATGGCCAGTGAATGCCTTTTCTTGCAGTGATGTAGATTTTCCTGCCAGAGCAAATCTATTATCATTATCATCTATTACATTCCCTACAAAAAACTTTACTCTCATTAGAAAACTTAGGAAAAAAAAATTAGAGAAATAGATTTCTTAGTCTCCTTGACAGCTATGTACACTTTGAGTTTTGTAGTGTGAAAAACCTTCATGCACAGACAAATTTCACTGAGGCTATAGTTCTAGTTCAGCTAAAGGTGTAACAAAGGATACCACAGGAGTATTGCCTTTTGCTCCGATTCTACTTTTGTCAATGCCTAAAGCTTATTGTTCCTTTAAAAGTATGGATTTGTTATCTGCTGGTGTTATCTAAGTTGGATTTCAATTTTATTTGGAAGGATTATGTTTGTAAGCACTGCTTAATTTGCTGGCTCTGGAAGCTGAAATGTTTACTTTGTTGCAAAGAGCAAGCATTGTGTGTGCACCAGATAAAACAAGTTTCCTTTGGCTGCTCTTTCAGTCTGACTGAACTCTGACATGTAGGAACAATACCTTTAAGGATAAAAAGGTAAATTATATTTTGTCTCTAGTCACTGTTTGGGATTGTCAACAATGATGCTAATTATTGCCTTCTGTGCTGCAAATGATTTCCAAATCCTATGGGACTCAGAACACCACTTCATTTTACATAGACCGGTGAACAAGCATCAGATGGTGACAACCTTCAGTTGTTACCCATTTGGGCAATATTCGTGTTCATGAAATCTTATACTCTTTTTCCACCAGTTACTTCTGCTTATTCCTTATTCACCTGCTATTTAAAAAACAACTCTACTTTAAAAAAAAAGTTATTTCAAAAACTATTAAAATGAATAATTCTACTCAAATGAAATGATGATTGGAAGGTGATATAGCTTTTTGTGATTGTCTGCTTTTATTGGCTTTCTTTTTACAATTAGTACTTTGGGACTTGAGATTTCAGCTTGTTCAAGGCTGAGGGAATCCATGCTCCTCAAACATAATCTTATAAAATTCTAAGGGTCAGCACCCTCTTTTCTGTTTGAATTTCTGACAGAAATTGTTGTAAAAATCTTAGATCCTATCCTTAGTAGTCTAAGCGGCTCTAATCTTATTCAGTCAAATTCTGCTCTGAAAAATGTTGTAAGAACATGAGGGTTAACAACCACTCTTCTTTGAACTTGAAGAAAGAAGTGATTAAGTAACCCAAAAGAATATGTGCTAGCTTCAAGCAGCCACTAAGCACTATGCTGAGTTGGTGGTAGAGGCTGTTCATCAATTTTTTGTATTGTAACTAAGACTTGCACTTAACTAATGGCGCTGACTATTTTTTTATGCATTAAACACATTAGCTGACAGCAAGCTGAAGCATTGCTTAGTCTCTTAAGCAGTCTTAATATTTTTAGTCCCCCACCTGATGAGTTGACAAGAAATGTTTTCTTAGTATTTGAGAACAGTGAGTATATGTGCCAAGTGAACTGCTATTTATAAAATTTATATCACTGTTCTCCCACTGGATTTTCAGACAATGAAGAAAATGGATAAGGCACCAAGGACAATAAAGCTTACTTCACGTGTTTCTGCCTGTTGCTTGAAAATTCCAGACACTGTTATTCATTTCAGAGCAACGCTTAATGTCAGTTGGACTAATTCTCCTGAAATCTGACTCCTAATCTAATTTTAGTTACATTTATTTCTAAATTGGTTTAAACTGAGTTATGCAAAACTGGACTCAAAAAACCCAAACAATTGGACAAAATGAGGGAGCAGAAGTATGAAAGTGATCATAGTAGAAATGCATCCAACTTTTTTTGGCAATAATTTCTTAGACACACAACACAGAAGAGGCTGAACTGATGGTTGTGAGTTTCATATTCATAATGTCATCTAGAACTTTACATGTCTAAATTGCTTACTCCCATGCAATGAGAAGGGAAAACAAACACTCATGTAACTATTTTGTTTGTTGTATCTTGAGAAAGATGCACCTTCATTTGTCAAATAAAAAAATCACTGTTGCACACACACAAAAACCCCCCACATTATTTAGTTTTATGTTGGCAGTTTCAATAAAGACTCATAGAATATGAGATGAATTTCTCCTTTTTCTTGTTGCGTAACATTCTTGCAAAACTTGGGTACTGATGTTAGCCAATTTTGGCCATCTTGGCTAGATGGAAGACTTCAGTACTTAGAAATTCACTCAGAGGACTTCTAATATTTTCACTTAAAATAGATGTCATCAAATTCACTGTTAGTAAAAAGAAAATGTATTAACTTCTCTTTTCTGGACAGTAAAACAGATACTTTGGATTGTAAAAGAGGTTGCTTAGGAAATGAAACACTTTTAAGAGAAAGAAATGTGATTAGGAAAAGACTGAAATATTGCCATGTTAAAACATCTTTGAACCTTGGGACAAGATAGAGAAAAAGCCAAGTTTCCTTGCATCTTACTATAAAGAAGTCTGTAATGCTAAGCAGAAAAAGTCGTACTAGCTGCATCGTTTTTTCTTAAGAAGAATTAGGAGTATTCAATCTTGATTAAATACCACTTCAATTTTTCATAAAAGTTGCTTTGCAACAGCAATGGGCTTCCATAATTCTTACTTCTCTAAATTTATTTGATTCTTTTTATTTTTTAAAAGTAATTCACACAAATATTTGTCCTCTTCTCCTGCATTAAAGAAGTGTGACTAGCAGGTCAAGGGAAGTGATTTTTTCCCTCTCCTCCACTCTTATGAGACCCCACCTGAGGTGCTGCATCCAGTTGTGGGGCCCCCTGCATGAGATGGGAATGGTCCTGTTGGAGCAAGTCCGGGGAGGACACAAAGATAAGGAGGGGGCTGCAGCACCTCTCTTACAAAGACAGAGTTAGGGTTTGCTCAGCCTGGAGAAGAATAAGGAGAATGTAAAGCACCTTCCTGTATCTAAAGAGGGCCTACAAGGAAGTCAGAGAGAGGCTTTTTTCAAGAGGACAAGGGGAATGGTTTTAAAGTGACAGAAAACAGGTTTAGATTAGATGTTAGTAAGTATTCTTTACTGTGAGGGTTGTGAGTCACTGGAACAAGCTGCTCAGAGAAGTTGTGGATGTCTCATCCCTCTGAGTATTCAAGGCCAGGCTGGTTGGGGCCTGAGCAGCCTGAAATAGTGGAAGATAGCCCTGTCCATGGCAGGGAGATTGGAATGAGATAATATTTAAGGTCTCTTCCAACCCACACCACTCTATCATTCTATCATTCTACTATTCAAACTGTATTTCAAGACTCTGAGAGACCCGTACTTCTATCACATATATATTCATCAATTTTGTTCAGAGGCATTTTCATTCTAAATTTATTAAAGGATGCAAATGCACACAGTAAAAACCAAAGACCTAGAAACAAAGAAGCATAATAGTATATGAATTAATCATAGCAGAAATAATAAATGATTAATGTTGCCATGAATTGTTAAATAAATATTTCTGTCAAAGCATTGCATGGATTAACAGTATGGTTTCCTGGTTATTCTACCACTTCATGTGACCAAGTGTAGGGCAGGTTGTTATACGCTGCACCAAGGCTCTTCAAGTGACTATAGAGCTACGTAAAGCACATGAACATGGAAAAGAACCAGGAACCATGCCTGATGCTTTCAAGACGCACTGAACTCACCCCATGAACATATTGCAATTGCATGGACCAAATGCAATATGCAAGTTATTCAGAAAATATTGGATCTTTTTCACTTCTGCCAAGAAGTCACAATATATTTTTTGCTGTATACTTCCAAACATTTGATAGGTGACTAATGTACACTCACACAAAGAATATGTAATGTATTCACAATCTAGGTAACACCTTTCATCTCAGACAGAAGCACTGCACATCCAGAAAATTTGAACAAAGAGCAATGTTTACGGGTGACAAAATATCAAAAGAGGTATAAGGACTTGAGTGAAACCCAATAGTTTTAAGGTAAATGGACACAGATATCTGTGTGAAGAGTAGATATGGATGTTTGATGGTTGCAAACCTTAATAAATTAGATGGTATTTTGCTATGTCTCATGATCAAGTGTGCCTCATATGAAGTGTATGTATATTTAAATGGTGTAGTTATATTCAGTACTAAATACAGTTTTGTCACTGTTGCTTTTGCAATAGATGAATTAAAGTAACTCTTGTACTAGCAAGGTTAGCTACTGCATACCACCTCTCATGTTAAGAGAATTTCATAAACATTTAATAAAGTTCAAACTATAAATATAGTCCCAAATTACTTTGGGAGCTTTAAAAAAAGCACTTATCTCATCCATAAAACATCTTTCATAAAACTATGGAAGATGGTACCTGTTCAAATACAATGTTGAAATATTTATTTCTAGGAAATACTATATGACATGAAAAAAATATTATTTTGCCAATGTGTTGCTGCACTCCCTCCAGCAACTGAGTGGATGATCACTCTTTAAGCCAGGAAGAACGTAACAAATCTAGAAACATATCAGCTCCTCATATGCTGTGAGATTTGAATATCTACTATGAATAGTGATTTAAGAAACTCATTGTATAAAGCATATTCAACACCAAAATATGAAATTATGTGAAAATGTAAAGAAACTGAACCAGGATAATTGTATTGTAAACATTATCATAGCTGGTAGAAAAAAAGGGAAGGAATTTGGACATCTGTCTCTTTAGATCTAATCCAAATACACAATAAAATGTCTTCCTTTTAACAGGTAGTTTTGAACTAATTTTCAGATCCTTATCAACAAGGCTAATAACAGTATTGGACAGAAAAGCTTGGAAAGGAAAAGGAATGAGAAACATGATTCAGACTTGTAAGCTAAAGCTATATTCTTGCAATTGACTGTTATTGTCCTGACCTTAAATCTGAATGATAGTGCACTCAAAATGAGGCAGTATTGCTTCAGCTTTAAAATTATTTTAATAGATTTTATGGAACTGCCTTCTCTTGAAGTAACTTTCCAGTCTCTCTTTTCTCCTGTGTATTAATTCTGTTGAAGCTGCCAAGCTAAAACTAGCAAGTACATCTCTTTCCTTTTCCTCTCTATTCATCCCATTACCATGAGACATCTACAGACTGGACCTCCTAAGGAGATTTCTGAATCTAAAACCAAGTGAAAATAAATATTACACGAGTATTAATGAACAAATGGAATTTAAATTAACATTGTCTCTCTGATAGTAGGCATTACCTAATTCCCCAAAAGACTATAATGGACTTTCATATTTCAGTCATCTTGATGATTGTCTTCCTTATGCAGACATGAGCAATTAAGAAGATTACACCAGTGCTGAAAGAAAGCTGAAATGCTCTTGATTTGGTGCAAACACAGCATTATATAAGGCTTTCATGTATCAGCATTACAAGGTATTTTTACATGTAAAAGATATTTTTTACACATCTTTCAAAAGACAGCTACTGAAGAGCACCTCCTGAAATACTAATGGTGGACATGTTAATAATTGCCTTCTTGTCCTTTATTAAAGGCTTTAAAATTATGTAATATGACTATTTGTATATAACGTTGAATGCTAAAACATTCTCTGTGAGACAGTTTGTAGCAAAATAATGAGGTCTTATATAGAAGACTTTTCTTTTGTTTCTTTGAGGGGTTTTTTTGGTTTTTTTTTGGTTTTTTTTTTTTTTTTTTTTTTTTTTTTTTTTTTTTTTTTTTTTTTTTTTTTTTTTTTTT
>VZUI01004278.1:0-10676 GCA_013401135.1 Cettia cetti
ACCCCCCTGGCTGTCCCCTCCTGGCAGGGAGCTGTGCAGAGCCACCAGGGCCCCCCTGAGCCTCCTTTTCTCCAGGCTGAGCCCCTTTCCAGCTCCCCCAGCCCCTGCAGACCCTTTCCAGCTCCATTCCCTCCCTGGACACGCTCCAGCCCCTCCAGGTCCCTCCTGTCACAAGGGATCCAGCACTGGACACTCATGAGTGACCCCAAGCTGGACACTGGCCTCGAGGGGTCTCAGCAGTGCCAGCACCAAGAGATCTCAAATCCTTATTACAGAAACACGAAATTGAACACTGCAAATAAGGAAGGGACCTTAAAGATCATTTAGTTCCAACCCCCAAACAAGCAGAGCATCTTCCACTGGGAGAACCTTCCCCTGGATAGCTTTATTTTGGAAATGCCACTCTTGAGGCAACTTCTCATCCACTCCACTCCATTGGCTTGAATGGGAAGCTTAAGGGAGCAATTTGACACCTGCCTCGGGAATGCTTTTCCCTCCCTATCCCCCGCTTTAATGAGTGTTTAGGAAGCTTTTAGCCGACGAGTCCCTCGCTGTTGACTTTCTGTCTGTCAGCAGCAGGGATGGATGTTCGTGGCAGGCGAATCCCAAGCCTTTTCCTCCCTGCCAAGCCCTCACAAAGTCGGCGTTGCTGAAGGATAAGGACACATCTCAGCAGAGCTCGTTGTTGTGACACTGCTAAGAAAAGGTTTCCTCCTGATTGGGGCCGTCACAGGGACGGGGACTCACACGGAGAAGGGATGGGGAACAGCTTCACATTTTGTGCCTTTTAAAATTTTTTTTTCTTTCCCCCCACCCGATGCTTTATGAGAACTGACAGTCTTGCTGTGTGTGTCTGATTAAAGATGACAGTTTATAAAAACCTTAAGGTGAGGCTGTTCATTTTCCATGACAGAAAATAAAGCGATCCTCACCCCACCCCCCACCGCCACCTCCCACACAAACAAAAACTCTCACAAGCCAAAAAAAAAAAAGAAAAATCCCTCTTAATATGTGAGGCATTGATTTTATATTGTCTGTCAGAGAATGTGCTTCAGCAGATCAGTCAAGTTTGGAGTTTTCAAACATGCTTCATCCAAAGGGAAAATCAACAGCCTGTCAGAAATTTCACATGTCTCCAGCTCCTCCTTCCCTTTGGATGAAATACAAGCTGAAGGAACAGAGAAATTTTGACATTTGCAAGAGCTGGGGCTGAATAGCTGAAAACAGTGTTAATGTAATTCGATGGTAATGAGGTACTTTGAACCAGGCTGGTGTTCATTGAGCCAACAAAGATGGATTAGCTCGTTCCTTAATGGAATCACAGAATGGTTTGGGTTGGAAGGGACATTAAAGATGAGCCAGAGCCACCCCCTGCCATGGGACAACTTCCATGGGTGCTCCAAGCCCCAGTGTCCAGCCTGGCCGTGGACACTGCCAAGCTCACAGCTGCTCTGGGAAGTCTTAAATTTACTTCCAGCATTTCACTCGTGTTCTTGTGGAGGAGGATGAAGCTTCCTCATATTGCTGAGCACTGTTGTTCTGATTTTGTCACAGGGACTGATGATGCCATGTGGATTTTCAGTGATTGATTTATTCCTTGGGAACTGAAAAGTTCCATCAGGAGGGATCCAAAATGATGACTTCATTCAATTGCCTGAGCAGCTCAGGGCTGACCACGTGGCTAGGGAAGTTCTGAGCAAAGCTAGAAGGGCAGAACACATCCATCGATTCAATTGAACCATCTCAGGTACAAAATTCCTGAAAAAAACTTGAGTTCCACACTGGGATCCACATTTAAGAATCACTAAGGTGGCAAAAGATCATCAAATCCAACCTGATGAATCCAATCCAGCACTGCCAAGGCCACCACGTGTCCCCAGGTGCCACAAGAATTATCAAACACTATAAATCTCAAGCACAAGGTGAGATCCTGCCATGCAGGAGCTGATGCTGTTGAAGCAATTCTTTTGCTATCGAGAAATAAACTTCCAGTAGTAGCTAAAACTTGGTTTAATAGCCCCAACTTTCACTTTGAATATAGGAAATAATACTCTGACATTGCTGAAAAAATCTGTAGAGCAACAGAAGAGCTCCCATGGCAGAACCAGAAAAGCATCGTTGATTTTTGTGCTGGAAGAAAATGGAAAAAGAACTTGACAAATTCTAAATTTGTATTCTGTCCGTGGAAGCTGTTCAGAAAATAATTCAGTGAGGGTTTTCCCTGGATGGGGGAAATCCAAGGATGAAAACACAGTGTGGGTTAAATCCACTTTGTGGTACTAATGCCTTAAAAATTTTTCTGCAATGCCTGTGGTTGCTTTCATCAAGCTTTATGAATTTTTGATTGAAGGCAGGAGAGCTGGTACTTGATGAGAACAAAAAAAGGTGATTCCTGTATTTAGGATTTGCTGTTAAAAGCAAAGATCTAAAGCCTGGAATGATGATGCCTTTTGGACCCCACATCCCCCATGGAGCCGTCAGAGCAATGAAAGGAAAGATAAATAATTTAATTTTTTGTCATTATTGTATTTTACAGCAATGTGGTGGTGTTCAGCTCAAGATTTTCTAGGAAAAGCTTTTGGTAGTGAGCTGGAATTCCCTTGGAGTTGGGCACCTGGTGTGGGAGCTCTCAGCTTTGTGTTTTACCTGGGTTGTTCTTGCAGAGTTTTGTTGTTTTTTGTTTTGTTGTTGTTGTTTGTTTGTTTTTTCTTTAAAACCTTTTGTACAGTTTAAAATGTTGTGATTTGGGGAAACCAGAGCTGTTCCCTCAGAGCATGGAGGTGAATTCCTGTCTCCCTCCATGGATGCTGAAAGAGAAAGAAGGGAGATTGTCAAAGTGTTTAATTTTCATTTATGATAATTTGAACTGTTTATTTCACTATTCCCTCTTTTCAGTTTCCTGAGCTGAGCTACAAATAACAGGTTTGAAGTTCCTTCACCACTAAGCTGCTGAATTCCTGGAAATTACTGCGCAGAACCCTCATTTATTCCTGTTTTATTGGGATTATTCTGTTCAGACATATCAGATGTGGCTCCACAAGCACTTGCAGCGTTTTCATGGGCACGTGGCAAAAGGAAAGTCCTGGCAGAACCTTTTAGGGATGTGAGCCCTTGGAAAAACAGGTTTTTCAAGCACCAGGTCGTGACACAAAAGAACATTTTGGTGGGATATTCCTGAGGGATTTAACTTTCAATTCTGTTGACTTTTAGAGATCTGCAGAATAGGCATAAATACATTTTGCAGGCCAGAAGTTGGCCTTTAGTTCAGTTATTTTGGGTCCCAGGAATCTTGAATTTCGGATAGCTCAGCAGGAATTGCACTTTGTGGAATGTTACTGAAAAGCACTTCCACAGTTCTTTTCCTCTGGTAACTTCCAAACTTTTTAGAGACAAAATTCATTCCCACCTAAGTGTGAAATTGCTCTGTCCATGGAAATCCTGTTGCTGGAGCTTCCAGGGAAGAAGTTGTGGATGAAGTGTGGAGTTGAATTGTCCAGAATTCTGTGCAGATTTAGCATAAATGGGAAAACCTGAAAGCCTTCAATTCCCACAGCTGTGAATCAAGCTCCATTTTTCCCATTTTATTGCAATTTTGTCTCTCCAAGTTGTATTTTTACACACAGGTTACTCTGGGGGTGTGACAGCTCCAAGAGTCCTTCTGGAGCCTGAGAGGGACAGCTCTGCTCCTGCCTCTGCTGGGGTGGTTTAATCAAATTTTCTGGGGTGACAAAGAGGGCTGGAGCCCCTCTGCTCTGCAGCCAGGCTGGCAGAGCTGGGAATGCTCCCCTGGAGAGGAGGAAGCTCCAGGGAGAGCTCAGAGCCCCTTCCAGGACCTAAAGAGGCTCCAGGAGAGCAGCAGAGGGGCTGGGGACAAGGCCTGCAGGGACAGCATCTCTTTTTTTCCAAGCTTTGTTATGGTTTATGAACCAATCCTTGCAATAATACTTCAAAAAAATGGAGTGGTGGTGCCTGGGCTGCCAGATGATGTCAGAATGCTTTGGAACACAAACCCTAATAAACTTGGTTTATTTAGGGTTTGTTTTGGCTGATTTATTGAAGGATAAAAAGGCTGGAGAGAAGGATTTGTGTCAGCACTGCGGTGCCTGCTGGAAAATGTGATGATGGTCAGGTTCTTTGTGGTTTTAATATTTTTTGGTGACTTTTAGCAAACTCATTGTCTCTGGAGTACTAGTGAGACAGCATTTTCCAAGTGAAAAAACCCCAAAAATTAAAGGCTTTATACACCCTATATATATAAAAATTAGAAGCTTTGTACACCTTATATATAAGGTGAAATAATGCTGCTAAATAAGTGCATTTTAAATTTTTTTTTTTAATTAAAGCTTGATATACCTTGTATATAAGGGGAAATAATGCTGCTAAATAAATGCATTTTAAAATGTTTATGTTTTATAAAAATTTAATAAAAATTAAAGCTTTATGCACCTTATATATAAGGTGAAATAATGCTGCTAAATAATTGCAGGTCCCTCAAAATTTCCTCGGTTTTGGGATACCCAAGTTTGATATCTTTTACCTGAGGCAGGGAACTCATTCAGGGGATACAAGACAGAATTGTTCCTTACCCAGAGAAAAACTGGAGACCTTCTAGAAATAACAGTAATTACACCAAGAAGGGGAAAATGTTGACAAGTGTCATTTTCTAGCAGCTCTCCCAGAGGAAATCCTGGTGGATTTTGGGAGTGGATGAGTGACAGCCTGGTCTGGTGGATTGCCAGAAACTCAGAACTGCTGCACAGAGTTGGAAAATTTATGTACTCTAAAGCTTTATTATCTCACATGGAGGAAATAAAACCATCCCCCCGTGCTACATCTTTGCAAAAGGTGGAGGCAAGTCTGGAGCCTGGGATAATCCTTCATTTTATTCCTTGGGGTTGTGAAGTTTGTCACTGCAAACCTCCATTGAGACAATTGTTCCTCTTGATGTGCCCAGGCTGAGGGATTTGAGGGGAAGTTGGTCTTGTGGTGCACCCTGACAGCCAGGCTGGACCTGCAGCACAGTCATTAATCTGAAGTGAAAAAAAAAAGGTTGGTAAAAATGAATAAAAGTTCATTAATTGAAGGGAATCCCTCGATTGCTGGTTGCTGTCTTATCTTAACATTTGGATTTTGATGTCTGGCCTTTGCCTGGTTCCTGAGGAGTTGTTTCATCTCCTTCCCAGGCAGTAACTCCAAGTTCTTTATGGCACTGAGTGTTTGGAAAAGAATAGAATTATAGAATTACAGAATCATGGAATGGTTTGGGTTTGGGTTGGAGGGACACTAAAGTTCATCAGTGCCACCCCTGCCATGGGCAGGGACACTTTCCACTATCCCAGGCTGCTCCCAGCCCCAGTGTCCACTTGGACACTTCCAGGGATGGAACAGCCACAACCTCTCCGTGTTTTCTGCTTCCAGATCAATCTTTCTTCTGTGAAAGAGGTGCCAAACTTTTTACTTTTATGATAGAAAAGTTCATCCTGATGCCTTGGGAAGGCTGCCCTGGAACAGAGACTGGACAGAGCTAGAGGATAAAGTAGGGATTTATTGAAAGGCCTTTAGGGTACACCTTGGGCAGGACAAGAGCCTGGCCAGGGCTACACCCAAGGTGGACCCAAAATGGTCACAAAATGGACAACAGATCACGAGGTCTCACACTTTGATAAGTTTTGGTCCATTTGCATATTGGGATTTAATTGTCCAATTACAGCTTCAGGTTGTGAGGTCCCATCCTTGTTCCTCCCCTCAGCCACCCTTGTTTGTGCTTGGGGGCTGAAAGTTGTCCTTGGTGTTCAGCAGGAAAAGGATTTGTTTTGTGTCCCTGCTCTGTGCAGAGCTGAATGACCCTGACTGTGAGGCTCAGAGCTGCACCCTGGGCAGCACAGAACCTGAAAAACATGAAAGCTCAAGGCATCAATCCAGGTTCCCCTCAGCTGCCTTGTCCCCACTGCTGACCCCATCACCTGTGGGGTTCTTCATGCCACCACGCTAAACCCACTTCTCCCATCTGCCATCTGCATCCCTTGGGAGCCTTCTAGGGAAAAATTTTGCCACCTCTTCCCTCTTAAAAAAACCAACTAGAAGTTGTCAAGGATGGAGAGCTATTGTGGCAGTGAGCAGAATGGGTGCTTATTATCAGTTATGGACACGCCCAGGTCAAGAGTGAAGTGGGTTTTTCTGTTTAGTTTGCTGAAAGGCTGGAATGGGTTTAATTGCTGGTTGTCACTTGTAATGGAGTAGATGCAGTATTAGAATTATTCAGATAATTTGTTGTAATTACCCACCATCAGGAGCTTTACAATGCTCAAAATACAATCTTTGAAGTAGTGGAACTGAGTCCTTTGAATGGAAGGCAGCAGCTCTTGAGAGCACAATATAATTTATAGCTGTCAATCAACTCCATGAGGTAAATAAAACAAAGGTGCTGGGCTTTTCCATAAATTCCTCCAGTGCCCTAAACCTTCCTAAAAATCTTGGCAGAACAAGCAACATGCCTGGAGTGCTGATAAATCAAAGCTTTTGCAGAGTTCCTCAAAGCACGCAGGGTTGGAGAAGCATTGTGTGCCTTGAATAAAGCATTATCCAGAAAAAACCTCCTGGTGTCAATCCCCCAGGGATCGTTACTCATTCTGCCTCTGCTGTAGTAGGAGAGAAAATCTCCCTGGGCTGGTGCTGCCCCTGATTCTGTGTGAAAAACGCTGGTGAGAAGTGGGAAAGGGGGCACAGCTTTCTGGGGAGGCAGAGGTTCCAATTTGCATTGCCCTCCTCCCCACACTTTTTGGGTGAATTTTATTCCTTACAACACCCAAATGAATCAACAGATGCAGGCGGAGCAGGGGAGGCTGAAGCCCCAAATTTGTATTCTCCTGGCTCAGGGCCTGAGCCTCGTCTGGCAAAGAGAGAGGGAGGGAGTGAAAAAACCCCAGAGTCTCGTGAACAGAAGTGTGGGCTCCCAGTGACCTTTACCTACTGTGATAATTCTGATGTAGAACAACCAAATTCCTGGAGATGTTTAATCAGCAGCGTTGAATTTAGATGAAAGCACATGTCACAGTGCCATTACTGCTGCAGGAATTAATTCTGATTCATAGCAGTGCTTTGGCTTGGTGAGGATTAACACGGGTGAACTGTCACCTTTCCAAATTCCTTCCAGCCCTGGTGGCCCAAAGTTTCATTTAAGATGGAAAAAATGTCAGCTGGCAAAACCCACTGAATGCTGGGCTGATCCCACAGCAGGGGAGGGGGATCCTGTCCCTGTGTCCCCTCAGGTGAGACCTCACCTGCAGAGCTGCCCCAGCCCTGGGGACAACAGCAACATCACCTGGAGCTGCTGCAGAGAGTCCAGAGGAATCCATGGAGCTGCTCCAGGGCTGGAGCCCCTCAGTTTCCAGGAATCCAGGATGGGAGAGCTGGGGGTGCTCACCTGGAACAGGGAAGGCTCCAGGGAGAGCTTCCAGCACATTCCAGGGCCTGAAGGGGCTCCAGGAGAGCTGCAGAGGGGCTGGGGACAAGGGACAGAGGGACAGGACACAGGGAATGGCTTCCCACTGCCAGAGGGCAGCAATGGATGGGATCTTGGGCAGGAATTGCTGCCTGGGCTGGAATTGCCAGAGCAGCTGTGGCTGCCCCTGGAGCCCTGGAATGTCCAAGGACAGGCTGGACACTGGGGCTGGGTGCACCCTGGGACAGTGGGAGGTGCCCCTGCCCATGACCTGGAAAGGTCCCTTCCACCTCAAACTATTCAATTATTCCATGAGAAATAATCCAGCATTGGGACATCAAACTGCACACCCCCTCAGACACGGAATTTATTTGGGTAACAAAGCATCAAATGAAAGCTGAATTAAGGCATTGTGTGTATATTCTGTATTTTTAGCCTAGATTTTGGATGAGGAGGTGTAAATTGATTATATTTTCATTTGTCTCCAGGGAAGCACATGACCATGTGTAGTCTCATGATGGGAATGGCATCATTGCAAATTCCCTAAAATCATGATGCAGATTGTCCTTTAACCCAGGCATTCAAAAAAACACTTGTTCCTCTAATTTAATGCATTTTAGCAAAAAAATAGAGATGAAAAGTCCAGAGCTGTGACAACAGTGACATTTTTCTTCTTTGAAACAGAAGCTGAAATAAATCAAATTCTTAGAATTTCTTAGAATTCCCGAAGCCCAGGTAGATCCTGTTGGTGCCTTGTCTTTCCTTCAGGTATCCCATTGAATTTCAAAGGCAATTTAAAATATGTTGTTTCCCTCTCCTTTTCATACAAATCCAGCTAGGGTAACTGGGAGTGACAGTGTATTTTTATGGCGTTTAATGGGCAGAAATCTCTCTCTGGCTGGAATCAGCCTCGGGAGTGATGAGCTGAGCTCAGGGGATGATCCATGTCCGTGTGTCCCTGTCCCTCACAGGCACTTCACAAGAGCTCCCTGGCATTGTTGGCAATTCCCAGCAGCTCCACACAGAAAAAAAAAAAGTCAAATTGTCAAAAGTCATCAGTGGCTGTCACTTCATGGACCTTCACACTGGAGTTCCCCCTTTGGAATTTCACTGGAGTGATTTCATTTTTCCTCTACTTCAAATAAGTAGGACAATGTTGGACAAAAGTGATGGAGTTTAACCCATTTTTTTGTTTCTTTTGGTTATGACTGTGAAACAGTGGTGAATTGAGGAGTTTGAGGCTCAGTTCTGTGCTCTGCCAGGAGCTTTTCTCTTTCTAGTTATTCTTTTTAGACTCAAATTCCCCAGTTCCTCTGCTCCAGGTCCACGTTGAAGCTATGCCACAATAAATCTCTGATCCCATCTCCTCCAGGACATCCCTGCTCCAAAAAAGACCATGGAAGCAGAAGTCTGAGAGGGAGATTCTTTAAATAAATCCCTTTTCTGCCCCTCTGACTATAAGAAGTGCATTTTGGGAGCCTTATTTACACTTTTTTTCCCCCAGATTCTCAAAGTGCTGCTGCTGCCCAAGGCTGCTGAGCCTGTGCTTCAGGGGAAGTTATTTTTACAGATTTTTCTGCACAAAGTCATCCTGAAATAGAAAGGTTTTGCTTTTGTTTGTATGCTTTGAATTCCCAAATTTGAAAGCATATATTAGTAATGCTTTGGTTTCCCAATTAAATACCTAATTATATTTAGCAGTTTTAGGGTTTTTTGCCTCTTTCTGGTGGCTTTTGCTGCTCCGATCTTTGCTGGTTTTGACATTTCCAACATATGCTTGAATTCTTCCATCTCCTGTGCCTTATCATTTCGTTGCTCTTTTTTTTTTAGCACTGATATGTAACTTTTTGCAAAATAATTGCACAATAACAACTCCAGTGTTGATTTTTTTTTTTTTTTTTTTTTTTTTTTTTTTTTTTTTTTTTTTTTTTTTTTGAAAGCCACAGGAGCTCTAGGTATTCCCTCAAAGAGATGAAAATAGGAACCATGGTGCTGAGAACAAGGAGTTACAGAGTAGTTGGGGAGGTGTAAAAAAAGAGGTTTATGTGTATTTTTACAGTGTTTTGTGTAAAGTCCCCTCTTTGGAGCAAAAACATATTGAGGGAAGAAAAAGAAAAGCAAAACAGGAGCATAGAAGTCACCTTAAACCTGGCCTGGAGGTTCTTTTTACAGTAAATCTTTTGACATTTTCGATATCAGTGTCATAACAAAGTTAGGGGGGAAAATTCCCACCTCGTGTGACCAGTGACCCCAGAGAGGGCAGCTGTGTCACAGGCCATTAATGTCCATCCTCCCAAAGCTCAGCCTGGCTTTTCCTTTGTTCTTGGGGCCCAGAGGTGGCCAAGGGGGCTGGAAGGAGGGAGGTTCCATGCTCCAGGGCTGTCTGTCTGCTGCAGCATCTGGAAAACGCTGCTGGCCCAGCAGGGATTTGTGCCCAGTGCCTGGCAAGGGCTGGGTGACTTCGGTGTCACTTTGGGTTTAGCAGGGAATGTTGGTTTATGGAGGGAGACAGAGCCTGGGTGCCTCAGGGGGGTGGAATTGGGGTTGGCTCGTGCTGGGATGGAGATGTGGGGATGGCATCCTCAGGCCTTTGCTGCAGCAAAGCTTCCCCGTGGTGCCAGCAGGGATGGGCAGCTGGAGAATCCCCAGCTGGAAAATCTTTGCCTGTGCTTCAACTTCCCTGCTTTGGGTTTTTTTTCCCCTTTGTTCAGCTGTTTGGTGTGGAGCAAAAAGCACAGCAGAATGGTGCCCCCACTTTTGACACATCACTGTCCTTTTTTTTGGTTGTTTCTGTACTAAATTCTCTCACTTGCACTGAGGACACTGTGAAGGTTTTGGTGCACAACATGAGGATTATCAGATTTTGTTCATTCTAGTAGAAATCACTGCAGTAACTTGGTACTGGTGCAGTCTGGTCTGGTTTTATGGAATCCAGAGCAGGATGAATTAAAAAGATGGATATTCCTGGGTTATTGGGAGGTGCTGAGCTGTGTTACTGTGAGAGGAAGATCAGCTTTTTCCTGCAGTCACAGAATCCCAGAATGGCTGAGTTGGAAGGGACTTAAAGCTCATCTCCTGCCAGCCCATCCTTGGGCAGGGACACCTCCCACTGTCCCAGGCTGCTCCAAGGCCCAGTGTCCAGCCTGGCCTTGGACATTCCAGGGCTCCAGGGGCAGCCACAGCTGCTCTGGCAATGCCAGCCCAGGCAGCAATTCCTGCCCAAGCTCCCATCCAT